>JAJLVB010000026.1:0-27954 GCA_030570135.1 Pichia deserticola | reverse complement strand
CCCATATTAATATTACTTATTAATTTATTTATCCACTTTATAAATTCTTTAATTGTTAATTAATCAATAATAACAATACAATAACTATTTAATTTAATTTAATTTAATTTAATTTAATTTAATTTAACTTAACTTAACTTAACTTAATTTAAAGTTTAGTGGTATTACAACTTGGACAACCACATCCTGTACCACAACAACATTTTGATGGTTTTCCAGCTTCATTTCTACCACTACAACATGATACTTTAACTAGTTTAGTTGTAGTTTCAGTTTTCTTTGATGAACAACATGAAGCTTTATTAAGCTTTTCCATTTCCATTGCTTTTTGTGCACATCTGCAAACCATTTTTGTTCTTAATTTGATTGATTAATTGTTATTATAATTTATTATATTAATAATATTAAATTATTGGAATTAAATCAAAGAAAAAAAAGAAGAGATAAATAAATAGAAGTAAAGAATTTATTTAATATTAAAATTGATTCTTTTTATATCTCTTTATATAAATATATTATTGATTGACTTGTCATATAGTTTTCAATGTGTTATAAATAATTAATTTCACTTTTTAATTAACCGCTCTCTTAGTAATTTTCATAATAATTTTAACATTTATAAGCTTATCGTTAAAAATTGTTTAAACTCGTTCTCGCCTACCGAATTAGGAAAGTCAAACCCTTGAGAAAAAAATTCATATATCCTACTCACTTACCTAATTAGGAAATTATCTTGTGATAATGCATGAATTTGCCGTTTTAATATTTTTTGAAATAAATAATTTACTCATCTCTTATTACCTAAGTTATTATCAATTTTAATGAAAAAAATTATATTCTAATAATAGTAATATTGAAAAAAAAAAAAAAAAAAAAACTTAATTAAAATAATTTCCATTAACAATTATAAAAAAAAAACTTCCTTGTTGTACAAACTATAAATATGTAAAAATTAAATACAATTAAATACAATTAAATATGATTAAAAATAAAATTAAATAAAATTTAGATAAAATAAATAAAACCAGATTATAATTTACTTAATCTTTTAATTTCTTCTTTAATTAATTTTCCAATAACTGGATTTGCCTTTGAAAAATACTCAAAAACTCTTTCTTGAATAAAAGGTTTTGCATCTTTTGCATGACTTGCAATATTATGAACTAAAGCTTCTTGTTCACCTTGTGTTTTACCTAAAACTTCCCAAAATCTACCTGGTTGATAGAAATCATAATCACAAATTTCCCAATGATATGGTACAACTTCACCTTTATATGATTCATCTAAACCTTGTGGTGATAATTTAGCTGATGTAGTATATTGAACAGGACAATTATAAGCACCTGCATAATTTGGTGTATTACCTAAATTACCATCAACACACATTGGACCATCTCTAATTTGTGGTGCAAAAGAACCTGATTTTAAAGGACAATTAACTGGAATTTGATGGAAATTTGCACCTAATCTATGTCTATGAGTATCAGGATAAGAAAATAATCTTGATTGTAAAACTGGATCATTTGATGGTTGCATTGATGGAATTGTATTTGAAGGTGAAAATGCTGCTTGTTCAATTTCAGCAAAATAATTTGAAGGATTTTCATTTAAAACAAATTTACCAAAATGTCTTAATGGATAATCTTTATGTGGCCAAACTTTTGTTAAATCGAAAACTGAAAATGGTGCCTTTTTTGATTCTTCTAATGTCATTGTTTGAATATAACAATCCCAAATTGGATAATCACCTTTTTCAATTGATTCGAATAAATCTTGAGTTGTATAATCTGGATTATCACCAGCTAATTTACCTGCTTGTTCATTATTTAAATTATGAACTCCTTGTCTTGAAATAAAATGAACTTGAACATAATGCCATTCACCTTTTGCATTATACCATTTATAAGTATGACCTGAATAACCATTCATTGTTCTAAATGAAGCTGGTGTACCTCTTTCACTAAATAAATACATAACTTGATGTAAAGATTCTGGATTTGCTGTTAAATAATCCCAAAACATATTTGCATCTTTTAAATTAGTTTGTGGATTTCTCTTTTGAGTATGAATAAAATGTGGGAATTTAGTTGGATCTCTAATAAAGAAAATAGGTGTATTATTATAAACTAAATCTAAATTACCTTCTTCAGTATAAAATTTAGTTGCAAAACCTCTTGGATCTCTAGCTGTATCAGCTGAACCTTTTTCACCACCAACTGTTGAAAATCTTGATAAAATTTTTGTCTTTTTACCAATTTGATTTAAAAATTTTGCACAACAAATATCAGATATATCATCAGTTACTTCAAAATAACCAAATGCACCAGCACCTTTTGCATGAACAACTCTTTCAGGAATTCTCTCTCTATCAAAATGAGCTAATGAATCAATTAATTTAAAATCTTGAACTAATAAAGGACCAACAGGTGGATTATAAGTATAATCATCATTTTTAATTGAAATTCTTTGAGTTGAAAATGCATCAGAAACGGGACAACCATTTGATGTTGTATAAACTGGAGGATTTGACATTTTTAGTAATTATTAAAATAGTAGTAATTAGTTTATATTTATTTATTTATATGAATAATAAGATATTGAGATTAAAGGAACAAAAGGTTAAATAAATGTAATTTAAAGGTTAAGATATAGAGGGAATGGAGGGAATGGAGGGAATGGAGGGAAAGGAAAGATATTATCATCATATTATAAAATAAATGAAAAAATTTAAATGGAAAAAGTTAACAACTTATATATTATAAATTTATATATTAAATGAAATTTGAAATTTTACAAATAACTTGACATATCCCTGGAAAAGTAACAAAGAATCAGAAAGATCATCAATATCAACAACAACTTATGAAATATACATACATAATATATATAAATAGTGGAGAAAACCGAAATAATCAAATTAGTAATAAATTGCTAAGTACCAGCCAATAAAAATTGCGGGGATTAAAATTTTTGGTGTTGTTATCTATTTAAAAAATCGCAAAAATCGCAAAAACTGCCGTAAATGGTTTTCATTTCCTCCGCCAAATTTATTAATTAGGAAAGTAGAAGCGCCTTAGTTTCTCATTTATTGTCGCTTAAACGACTTTAAATTTTTTTTCATTCTTGGGGTCGCGTCGATAGTCGTGCTCTCTCTCTTTCAAATCTTAAAATTTACTATTCTCTAAAATTTAAAATGTTAATTTTTCATTTTTAAATAAATATAACATGAATTTAAAGTTAATTATTTCATATTTCATATTTAAATATATATATATTTCATAGTCAAATATGTCTAGTTTCCCAATATCACTGTATGTTAATATGTTAATAACTAATTATTCATTAATAAATCATATTTCAAAATATTAATATTATTATCAATTTTTTTTACTAACATTATTAAAAAGACAATTATCAATTCCATTTCAAAATAATAAACAAGCTTCAATAGCTTGTAAATCATTATCACCAGATCCTATTTTAAAACCAGATCAATCAAAAATTGTTTATAATATAAAAAATGATTCAATACTAGAAATTAATGTACAAGGTATAGACGATAGAATTGTAAGAGTTACAGTTAATAATTTATTAGAAAATTTAAAGACAATAATTGAATGTTTTCAAAATTTTGATTTATTAATATAATACTAAAAGAAAATATTAAAAATAAAAAAATATTAAAATATTAAAATATTACTTCATTGTTTTAAATATATAATTAAAATTATTTACATAATTTACTTATAAAATATACATATAACTAATTAATAAATAATAATTTTAAATAATTATTTAATTTCTTAATCTTTCTTCAAATCTTAATTCATCAAGTGGTTTTAAACCAATTAAAATTCTTAAAAAATTATCAATTGCCATTCTTTGTTTATTTAATGCATTAATTGGTTTATATGTTGGTCTAGTTAAAGGTGCTTTTAACCAATAACTTAATAATGATAAAATTGTATATAATTTTTCATATTCAGTTTTACCATCTTTTTGAACTTTAACTCTTGTTAAAAATTCAGTCATAACTAATAAATCAATAATTAAAGGAGTTGCTAATAATGAATCTTCACAAATATTATGAATTGAAATTCTATTATGACCACCTAACATTAATTCACTATAATATTCATCCATTGCAACTTTTGAATCACCAACTGCTTTTAAATATTTAATAACAATACAATGATCAATACCTTCATTAATTGCTTTATTATATAAAATTGGATTTGATTCAATAACATCATCAACAACTGATGCTTTTGAAATTTCTTTTGATCTAAATTGTCTTGGTGATGATAAATTATAACCATCATTATTACCTAAATGATTATATGATGCAATTGATTTAATTTTAATACCAGCATCAACTAAATATTGTGCCATAACAGATTTAAATTTAGTTTGACCACTTTTAAAATCATCACCACCAATGAAAACATCTTCATCAATTGCAAATTCAATTAAACCTGGTACAAAAGTATTTTGTGGTGAACCATTAATATATGGTGAACCCTCTAAAATTGATGCAACTGCGAAAACTGTACTTGCAGAAATTTCTTCATGACCTTCTTTAATTGATTTAATTAAATTTTCTTTTGTATCATTAACACCTTCAATTAAATCAGAATATCTTTCAGTATTTGCAGTCCATAAAACTAAAACTTTATCTAAATTATTTGATTTTTTAAAATTTCTAATATCTTCTCTAATTTTTTCAACATGTTGCCATTTATTTTTAGTATCAACTTTACCATCTTTACCAATTCTATTAAAACAATTATTTGCTCTTTTATCTTGATTAAGTGCAATATAATCAGGATAATAAATTGATTTCATTGGTTTCATTTTTGACATAAAAGGTTTTAACTGTTCTCTTAAATCATATTCTAAAACTTGAGCTCTATTCATACCATCATATAAATTCATATCATTAATATCCCAACCAGAAATAACAAAATCATTTGGATTAATCATTGGAACTAATGAATTAAATGGTACATAAACATCATGACCATTTGAATCAACACCTAATTTAATTGTTGAAGATTGAGTTACAGAACCAAAATAATTAGCTTTTAAAGGACCTTCTCTAGTTTGAAATTCAATTCCATTTTTATTTGCAATTGAAGCAGCTGTAAATGTTGTACCATTATTACCACCAATACCAACTAATAAAATACCAACTTTTGGTAATTTTAAATCTAATTTAAAAGTTAAATCAGTTTTAACAGTTTCAACATTATAAGATTTTGTATTTTCATCAATTGAAACAATTGAATTTTCATAAGTATACTTTGATGTTAATTCATCATCAGTATAAACTGTTCTATCAGTATTAACTTTAATTTTAGGAGTGAATGTCATTTTTTTTGGTTTAAGCTTTATTTAATTATTTTATTTTATTTTATATTAGTTTAGTTTAAATAAAATAAAATAAAATAAAATAAAATAAAATAAAATAAAATAAAATAAAATAAAATAAAATAAAATAAAATAAAATAAAATAAAATAAAATAAAGTAAGAAAGGATAAAAAAATGCAATAATGAATATTGAATTGATGAATTGAAAAAAAAGGGAAAAGTAAGTTCTATTTATAATAAAAAAAAGGATGATCATTTTATTAATAAAATTAATAAAATTTCCCAAAAATTAAAGTTTAAAAGAGCATACATATTAAAAGTGTTAAATTGTATTAATTAATTAATTTAAATTAAAATTATTGGATAATATTAATAATAATATGGAAGATGTTGGAAATGGTCTCATGTCGGCAAAAAGGCCGAGACTCGGGTTTTTGTAAACGAAACGTGTTCTAATTGGCTGGCCAAAATTTGTTTATATTTTATTAAAAACAATAAATGCAATAAATAAAAAAAGGGAAAAGAGGCTTTTCCAGTGTGTAAATTTATAAAATATTTTATATACCATTTTTCTGTCAGCACATTAATTATTTATTTAATATTATATATAATATATATAATATATTAAATTAATTATCACGCTCGCTCGGCCAAATCGCCGATGGTCGATCGATCTTTTAAACTAAAAATTGAGGCTATTTAACTTTTTTATTTATATATTAAATATATTATATATTATATATTATTGTTTATTTTCATTTGTACTAGAACTTTTAGATTTAGCAATTTTGTTTCTGATGACGACATCAATACTTTGAGCAAGACTAAGTTTGTCAGCAATAAGTTTTTTCAATTTTAATGAATCACTATTAAGTTTATCTATCCTTTTATTAAAAAATTCAATAGATTCTTTACCATCTTTTTCAACAAAATATCCAGTTCCTATATCAATTTTAAATTTATCAACTTTATTCTTACCATTAATATATAATGATGATGTTAATGGTATTAACATATCATTATCATTATCATTATTATTCTTTTCATTTTTTTCAATCATTTTAACACTATTTATACAATCTTTATATTTATTTTGTGCTAATAATAATGCATCATATGATGATTGTAAATGCATTAATTCTTGTTGTGTACTTTGTTTAAAAGCAATTAATTGTTGGGGTTCTAAATTTTCTAAACTAACTGACATTCTATCTATATGTATGTTAATATGATAAAAAAAAATATTGATTGTATAATAAATTTATTATTATATATTATTTTATTACAATTCTTTTCTTCTTGTTACTATTATTTTTTTTTTTTATCAAAGACTTAACAAGTGGTTTGTCATAATTCATTCTTACAATTCCACCAATTTTTTCACTCAGAACGCGCTCATCAAATTTAGCCCTCTCAATATCAATTTTCACTTTATAACTTTTACTTTTATAAGAATTCAATAAACCAAGTTTAACTCTTTCACTCCATTCAAATTTTTCACAAACTCCAAAATCAATTAAAACTTTATCCTTTTCTTGAGTATTACTTTCATAATCATCATCATCATCATCATCATCATCATCATCATCATCATCATCATATGTTTTAACTTTAATTTTAATATTTTCATCTTGGATAATCCCTCGATCTATTAAATATTGTAATTTTCTACTATCATTCATTAATTTAAATTCAAAATTAACTTCAATCTCTTGTAAAATTTCATTTTCTTTAAGAAATTTTATATCCTTATCATGAGAATCATTTTCAAATTCTTCAAAATTAGCTTCAATATATTGTAAATTCCCTCTAGTCAATTTTTTCAAATCTTGCTCTAATTTATCCTTTTTAATATCATTATCAGTTATTACAATAGCTTTCAAATTACTTAATAAATCTCTATTAATAACTTGAATTAAACATTGCATTTTAGAATTATTTATTTGACTACTACTTAAGTTAAGCCATTTCAAAGATTTCATTTGATATAGTGAATTAGATAATAATGAATTACAACCCCCAATATTGAAAACTATATCAATTTTATTTTCATTTATTAATTCATTTAAATCTTCAACAAGATCATGTAATTCAATATTACTTGGTAACATTTCAATTCTATGCCTTTCATTAATACATAATTTTCGATAAACCCAATTCCATTCATCTTTATTAGATTGTAAACAATAATTCTTATTATCATTATTATCATTTAAATCATGAAATTGAAATTTATAATTTTTATATTTTTTCAGCATTTCAATAAATGTACTAATAGAATCTTTCTTTGTTTCTATTAATTTGTTCCAATATTTTATTCGTAGATCTCCATCTTCCATTTTTTTCAAAATCCCAATTCTACGATGAATTTCTAAACTTTCACTATTTACATAATCAAAATCTTTATAATTAATCTTCCTTTGTATTTTAGAATCAAATTCAAAATCAGCATCATTGTTACTATTATTATAAAAAAAAAATTCTGTTGTCATGATTTCATGTGTATATTTTTCATTGTTATGATAATTTTTTTTTCTAAAAAAAAAAAAAGACAATAATCTATAATTAACTTGAAATAAATCTTTATGTCTTTATTTACCAAATCTAAGATAAATTAAACATTTTGATAAAAAAAAATAGAATTAAAACGACAACTGCAGGATTCGAACCTGCGCGGGCAAAGCCCAAAAGATTTCTAATCTTTCTCCTTAACCACTCGGACAAATTGCCAATTTAGGTTAAAAGATATATCTATTGGCATTTTTGCTCCTCTACTACTCAACTTCTTAATTGCTCTTTTTTTGTTTGATAAAAGTATTAGTAAATATATACATTATGATCATTATTATTATTTTCTATATTACTGGTATATATATTTTTATTTTATCTTACTTTTAAAAGACAATTAAACAAATAAATCAATAATCATTAAAACTACTTGATCACCAACTATGAGAAGTTTGTTCCAATATTTGTTGCGTAAAAAAAATATTTTAATAGTCTTATATTAAAGATTTTGTAATATTATTTTTCAACAAACAATATGTTATTATTCATGGAATTTTACTACTAATAATTTAAGCTAAAAATCCACTCGTTTTTTTGCCATAACTGGTTAGCACTGAACATTTAAATCATTTGATAAAACCAGACATTCTATAGAATCATGAGACCATATTAATAATAAGTTTTTATAGAACCAAATAATAAGTTTGGTTTTTGCTTGAAAAAACTATCAAAATCCTTCAACTAAATTCAATAATTTTTCTCATTATTTATATAAGATTTTGTTAGAGATTTATTCAAAGTTTTTCTTTTTATTCTAGTGCTAAAGTTAAAGTAGAAAAACTTAATGGTTTATTAGGACAAGTGATAATTCTGCAGAAAGAATTAAACCAAACTAAACACTTAGATATTTAAAAAAGATTATAAAAATTATGTTTAAAAGCTCAAAATTTTAAACAGTATCGGGTAACTAATAAAATATATTTTAATAGAAACAAGATTTCATTATTTTATTTTTATACCATTTTTCCTGATCTAAAAAAACATGGTTTCAACAGCCTTGCAATTTAAATTTTCAAAAAATGTTTTACTTTAAAAAAAAAAATCCATCTTTAAATGACCTCACTAAATCATTTTTCAATTCAAAGTGGAAATTAATCCTGTTAATCATTATTTACAAAATTACATAATAAATAGAAAAAATTGAAAATTTCTTGTCCCTGAAATTTGTTGAGAAAGATTTCTTAGTACTTTCAATCCTCAAGTAAATTTATTATTTCATGAAAGTATATACTGCCTGATTTAACATGTTCACAGTTAAAGGAAAGATGAAATTATTATTTTACAATAAACCAACTGATAAGATTTCTCCATAAATATTATGTCGGATTTCTCCCTTTTGCAAAATGAAAATGAGGCCCAGAAATCTTTCCGCGGACCCGCCACACTTTTACGTAGCCTTTCAAAAAATACTAATTCTCAATTTATTCTTAAACGGAGATCGATCGATCAGCTGTTGGTGTCACTTGATTGAATTAGTTTTAGTTTTACCTTTTATTTTACCTTTTACTTTACCTTTTACTTTACCTTTTACTTTACCTTTTACTTTACCTTTTACTTTACCTTTTACTTTACCTTTTACTTTACCTTTTACTTTACCTTTTATTTTACCTCTTATTTTACCTCTTATTTTACCTCTTATTTAAATTTAATTTATAATTAAAAGTAAATTTAGAGTCATCAAATATGATTTCAAAATATCAAACATTAAATTCGGGTTACAAGATTCCATCAATTGGTTTAGGTGTTTATTTAACTCCTGTAAATGTTGCAAGAGAAGTTGCGTTTAATGCATTAGAAACAGGTTATAGACACATTGATTCAGCACAGCTTTATAAAAATGAGCATGAAGTTTGTGAAGCGATTGCTAATTGGATAAAAAAAGATCCCGTTAATAATAAAAGAGAAGATGTTTTTTATACTACTAAAATTTATGATGATGACCATGGTTATGAATTAACTAAAAAGGCAATCGAAGTTTCTTTAGAAAGAGCAAAAGATATTGGATATATTGATTTAATTTTGATGCACTCTCCAAGATCTAATTATGAAAAAAGACACGGTTCTTGGTTAGCGTTACAAGAAGCTGTTGCTAGTGGAAAAGTTAAAAGTATTGGTGTTTCAAATTATGGTATCAAACATTTAAAAGAATTATTTGCATATCCAGATCTAAAAATAAAACCAGCTGTTAATCAAATTGAATTACATCCATGGCTAACAAGAACTGAATTAGTTTCATTTTGTTTTGAGAACAAAATTGTTGTTGAAGCATATTCACCCTTGGTCAAGGGTAAAAAATTTGATGATCCTCTTTTATTAAAATTAGCTAAAAAATATTCAAAAACAACAGCTCAAATTTTAATTAATTGGTCTTTATCTAAAGGTTTTGTTGCCTTACCAAAAACAATCACACTTTCGAGACTTTCACCAAATCTTCATTCTGATGATTTCCAACTCTCTGCCGAAGATATTGAAGCTTTAGATGCAAAAGATGAATATTTAACTACAGGTTGGGATCCAACTGTTTATCCATTGGACAATGAGAAATAAAAATTGTGTATATAATTATTTTTATACGATTTCTTATTTATTAAAAAAATAAACTAAAAAATTACTTTCAAAATTTAAATAGATATAATATTTACTAACTAATCTTGTTTGGCAAGATTCATAAAAGAATCATCCCTGAATTTTTCAAGGTTAAACTCTGGTTGAAATGCCATATACATACTTTCAGGATCAGCACTGATAAAATTTGTATAAGCAGCTTCATCTTCTCCGATAATTTGCTTTTTGTAAACATCATTTTCTGCAGCATTAACCATCATTTGAATTTTACATGTTCTTTCCAATAATGTAAACAAGTAAGCAGCTTCGTCAACTGTTTCACCAACAGTTAATAAACCATGGTTTTGCATGATTAAAGCACGACCATTTTCACCGACACATTTAGCAATACGCTCACCTTCTGCCTTTTCAACTGCTGTACCACCGAAATCTTCATAAACAGCATGACTCTTGTAAAAATAACATGAATCTTGGTTTAGCATTTCTAGCGGTTTACCAAAACAAGAAAATGCTCTACCCCAAACAGAATGTGTATGACAAGCTGCATTGATATTTGGTCTAGCTTTATGTAATGCAGAATGTATAGCAAAACCAGCTGCATTGATTGTACCATTAACATTTCCACCAATAATATTACCATCTATATCAATATGAATCATATCAGCAGCAGTAACCATTGAAAAGTGAATACCTAGTGGGTTAATCCAAAATGTAGTTGGATCAACTGGATCTCTCACAGAGATATGACCAGCAGTACCTTCTGCAAAATCTTTCCTACCAAAAACTCTAAAAGCACCAGCCATGTGCTCTAATACCCATTCTCTGTTTTTATAAGGATCATCGAACTTTGGAATTTTATGTGGGTTTCCATTACCCATGGACATATTTGATGCCCCTCTTTGAGCCATGACATACCCCCTTGAAGATGATGGAACAATTTTCTTTGGAATTTCAGTTGTAGTTTTAGTAGAAGTGATAGTTTCGGTCATTTGTTTTAAACAAAAGATTTCTTTGGTTTACAAAATAAGGAATTTTGGAAAGAAAAAACAAACCTTTAAAAAAATAAGAAGAATAACAAATATTGAAACTTATCATATTTATAAAGCATTTTTAATAAAAATATTGGGGTACTATTAGTGTAATAGATTGCAAGAATATTCAACGTTAATCAAAATTTGAGATGTCATTACAAAAAAAAAAATACGGAGAACATTTTCTTTTCGCCGGTCTCTTATCAGAAGCTTATGTTAGCACAGCTGCATTTCCATCTTATCAAAAGGAACCGGTAATCTGAATACACTCACCGACTTTAAGGAACAAAGCTAAGAATAAAATTAATTCTAACTGATTAATTCTAACTTACTAGAGCTTTTAAGTATCAATATTTAGACACAGAATGTCAGATCTCAGGTTAACTAGTATTGTGTAAACAGTTAGTCTGATGCAATTACGTTTAAGTATACAATTTTAAAGTATATTGAGTATCTTCTAATGTCCAAGAACATTCTAATTAGGTAATACTATAAGCAATGTTTGTCAATTATGCTTCTAAAATATTGTTTTATAAATAGTTAGATAATATTTTAATTTATATTATCAATATGAAATTCAATAAAAGAAATTGTAAAATATAAAAAATAAAGAATATATAGTTAAATGAATCTAAGATATAAAACTGGATAAAGGATTATTAAAATTTTGAAAAAGTAAAAATAAATAAATAATTGTTACTCAAAATTAATTACAACGAAATCACGTTCGTAATTGTTTTATCTTTGACCTCGTAGCTAGTTGATTTAGATGATTCTGGACCGATTTCGATTGGAACTGGACCAACACCATTTATTGGTTCATCATCGTCAAAGAAACCACAAGTATCTTTCATAAATTCAAAAGTTTTTGGTGTATCTTCATGGTTAGCTGGATAAATTGAAGGTTTAGCAAGTTTTCCAAAAATCGTAAAAAAGACTATAGAAGAAATTGTACATAAGAGCCAACCAATATAGTTCATATGAAGACAATTTATCGAATATTTTGTTGGATGAATTGCTGCTGCTAAACCTGGAATACCTAAGGCCATTGAAAATAAAAATGACAAACAACCCCACCAGTTTATACCTTTGTAAAAATAATAAATTCCATTAGGATCTCTAGTATATAAAGATGGTGTATGATAGTTACCCTTTCTAACAAAATAGTAGTCAGCTAACATACATCCTAAAATTGGTCCAACAAATAATGTATAACTTCCGAGGAAGGTAAGAAATGTGGTTGCATTTTTTAACATCTTCCATGGAACAATTCCCCAGCAAATACAAGCTATTAAAATCTGTCCTCTTTTAATGTTAATATACTTTGGAAATAAACCAGTCATATCAGCAGCAAATGGAAGTGCATTACCAAATAAGTTGGTACCCATGTTACCAATGCAAAAAGCACCAGCAACAAAAAAGCATCCAGTTCTTGCACCTGCAGTCCAGTGTCTGTTTAATATTCCATGTAAAAGATCCCATAGATTCCAATATGCTACTCCGCTAACTCTGTAATAAGAGGCAACAGCAACCATTGCAAATAATTGAATTGCAATTTTACTTAACATAAAACCAACAAATTGTGGTAACAATGGTGACGATGGCTTTTTTGAATATCTTGCAACATCCGGTTGATTAATAATCATTGCTGAAATAGAACCTAAAATAGAATTCATACAATACATGAATTTCCAACCAACAGTATATGAGTCAGTATATACTTTAATTCCTAAGTCAAAATTCCCAGGACCATGACCGACGACACAACAGTAAATGAAAATACCTAATGTTGCCCATGGAAGTACCAAAGCTTTGAATGTAAAAAAGTGTCTAATTTTAGTTGGGTGAATAATCATAATTGGCCATTGACAAATCCAAAAAAGAAGAAAAGCAACCATTAATCTAGTTGTTATACCTTGATCAGCCGAAATATGATTTTTTATGTTATACCATTTATGGCCAAAGATACATCTCAAAACTACATCTAATAAACATCCACCATAGTAAGTTTGAACAGCAAACCATAAGATTGCAACAAACCCTCTAATAATAACAAACAAATAATAGCCCCAAACACCAAAAGTTGATCTTAAAAGAACAGGATAACCAACATGATATACAGCACCAGCTCTAGAGTTCCACATAACAAACAAACCACCAATTAAAGTGGCAACTACGGAGGCAATCATAGTTTTCCAATAAGCGATTTGTGTGTTTTTAATCAAACTTGCACCTGAATTCCAAATAGTCACATTTAATGAGGATTGAAACCAAACTAAAAAAAAATTATAAGTTTTCCAGGTTCTATTTTCAATATTAGTAGGATCTAAATCTTTATTACTTCTGATACCATATTCTTTAGTATCTGTATTTTTTAGTGATATTTTCTCATCCAATCTAGCGAGCCATTGATATTTAGCCATTTTAATAGTTAATAGAAACTTAGTGAAAAAAAAATAAAATAAAAATAAAGTTAATTTTAAAAAAAAAAAGTATTTTCAAGAAAATAGGTACTATATATAGGAAGTCAAAAAAATTTAAAGCCTTTTTATTATTTTGTAAATTAACATTTCAATCCAGTATCTCTGGAAAAAGTTTATATTACAAATGAATAAAGTACAAAAAATCAAAATTTATTAAAACAAAAAGTAATTATCTATTTTCATTATCAATTCAAAAGGTCAACTTTATCATCTTTATCAGCATATGAGATGTGAGAGAATCTGTGAAGGGACGATAACAGTTTTTTTCACACTTGTCGATTATCAAGAAAATAAACTAATATAACATTCATAGACGAGATAACATAACAATAGAGTGCGGATTTTGGAGTAAATAAACTTTTTCATAAATTACCGGGGAAAATAAAAAGAATGCCGGTTTTTTATCTATTTATCTATCTATATATTGGACACATTAGATTTGATAAGCCGTATTTTGACTACAACAATATAAGTGAAAATCTTTGATTATTCAAATTGATAATATTGGTTACCGGAGTTTTAGTCGGAGATTACACTCAAAATATAATAAATTTAGATAGAAAAGAAAATTTAAATTTGATCGGAAAAGTGATAAATCTTCCCGTATATTATAGGGTCAAAACTTTATATTTCATTTATTTATAAAACTAAATTGATTACCCTTCTCTTATAACTTCTTTTTTACTAGTTTTAATATGATTCATCTTTGAAATTACAAAAGATAAAATAGAAAGTTATCACCATGAGCGCTATAAATAGAGTTGATTACAGTTTTCTTCCTCAAGCCAAAGGTGTTTGCGTTGATTCAATTGATGAAAAAAATCTTCAAAAAATCTTATTAATTAATCCTAATAGTACTGAGTTGATGACTATAAACTGTATAAAAATGATAGAGAAACATGTACCACCAGATGCAATTGTTTATGGTTACACAGCACCAACAACAGCACCAACAACAGTTGAAGGTCACTTAGATGGTGTTATATCATCAGCAGATGTAATTAGAGATGCATATGATTTGATAAAAAGTGCCGATGCATGTTTAGTTGCTTGTTTTTCTGATCATCCTCTTGTAAATTGTATTCGTGAAGAGTTCGATATGCCTGTTTGTGGTATAATGGAGGCAGCAATATATACAGCAAAACTTATAGGTGGTAGATTTGGTATAATTACCACTGTTTATAGATCACAGATAAGACATGAAGATGGGGTTAAAAGTTATGGAATTTCTAACGGATGTGCTGGTTTATTGTCAACTGGTTTAAAAGTTGCTGAACTACACACTAAACCAAGAAAAGAAGTTTTAGAAACTATGCAAAAAGTTGCTAAAAAATTAGTTTTAGAAAATGAAGCTGATACTATTCTTTTAGGTTGTGCAGGAATGACTGATATGAAAACTGCTGTTGAAAATGCAGTAACTCCTTTTGGAGTCATTGTAATTGACGGTGTTGTTTCTGGAATTAATCTTCTATCCGGTATTGTGCGTTCTGGTCTAAAAACATCAAAAAGAGGTTTATTTTGCAGTTCCAAGGAATCCCGTCTTGCTCGTGGTCAAGAATGGTTATAAAACTTTATATTAGTTACTTTATTAAATTTCAAGTTTTAATGAACTTAATATATAGATAAATATAAATATAAATATAAATATAAATATAAATATAAATATAAATATAAATATAAATATAAATATAAATATAAATATAAATATAAATATAAACATAAATATAAATATAAATATAAATATAAATATAAATATAAATATAAATATAAATATAAATATAAATATAAATATAAATATAAATATAAATATAAATATAAATATGGAGTTATTATGAAAAGCTAGAATTTTGAAGGAACATTCTTAATTAGTCTCAAAACCAGCTCAGCAGCACCCCAACTCATTTCAAATCCTGAACTGCCAAAACCATAGCAATGAATAATTTTGGTGTTTTTGATTACTTCTCTTTCAAGACGAATACCTCCCTTTCTCATTGGTCTAAATCCCACATTAATTTTCTTAATATCTAAAGTTTTTTTACCGTTAATATTAACAGCCACCTCTGGAAATCGTTCTAATGCATTAGAAACAAGTTCATTTTTATCATCAATATCTGGATCGGATTTTAAATTTCCTGGTTGTCTTGTTCCACCGACTATTATACCACCATCAAAAGGACGAGGAATCACAAAAGAGTACTTATTATCTGCTAATCTATAAGAGACAGTCATATTTTTATATATACAATCTTTTGGTGGTCTAATGAGTAAAGTTTGGCCTCTTACTTTATAGCAGTCAGGATCATAAGAACCATTAAAATCTAAACCCATTCCAGAGCAGTTGATAATGATTGAATTTGGAAACTTTTGAGAAACTTCTTCCAAAGAAACTAATATTGTTCTAATAAATTCAACCCCAAAATACATTTTTAATCTTCTTTCCAAAAATTGTAAATATAAAGGTGAATTAAGACACCAGCTATCATATTTAGCGCCAAATTTAACATTGGGAGGAAGTTTGGAATTTTCAATAATTTCGAAATTTGATAGACCTTCAGCATAACCTGGGGATAAATTTTTATATTGCTGTTCATCAGCTTCAATATAATCAATACCCTTCATAAACTTTATGGATGATTCTGGAAATTTGATAGACAGTTCTTTTAACTTATCAAAAGTTACTCTTGTCAATGGGTAATCTTTCAAATCACCCTTATTCGTCGAAGGAAATGGTCTAAAATGGGCGCCAGCCCAAGGCGATGTATAATCAATATCATCCTTAAACGTTGAAGGAAATTTACTTGCAACAATTTTCACCTTGTAATTATTTTCCGATAACATCCAAGCACATGTAAGTCCAATAACTCCAGCACCAACGATAACTATATCCTGTGACATGATTGCTATTTTAAGTGATTTTTTAACAGTTGATTTTTTTTTTTTGATATTTTTTATATAGAAATCCTTAATTCTAGCTGAAAAAGGTTGATTCAATACATTTTATAACAAAACTTTTGAAGAAGCTAAGGAGAAAAAACTTAAAAATAACCAACCCATAATTAAATCAGATGATAATTTTATAACATTGTTCAAAATAATTAAATTACACATAAATATTAAAAGCAATTTTTTTTAGTTTGATATGAATAATATAAAAAGTAATATTATGTATTAACAAAATAATAATAAAAAAATACAGGGGGTACTCCGATTGTTAAAATAAGCCAGCAACAATTCATCAATCCGGAAAATTCGCACAACTTTCCCGATGAGTCTATTTTAAGTAAACTGATAACGCTCGATCAAATATCAAATATTAGCAGGATCCCAATATTGCAAATTCGTAGTAAGTTCATTCCAAGTATCAGGAGAAATATTATTACGAAATGATGTGAAGTCTCCCACAGAGTCTGAATATGTACTCCTTATATCTTCTATAAAGTCGTGAAAACCTTGTTGCTCAAAAATTGGGTTTGAATTTTGTAAAATATCATGCAAGCGGAAGTTATCAGGACTTGAAACTTTTGAATTATGAATTTTATTATGGCTTTCTGATATATTTGACTCTTTTATCTTTGAAATCACCTTTTCGTTGCTATTGTAAATATTAGATTGTGGTTTTCGCTTTATACCTTTAATTTCATTTAAATCATTCAATAAACTTGCATTTTGTTTATTAGCATTCAAAGTATACTGTAAATTTAATGTTGATGAATTACTATTGCTAATTGCTAAATGTGGATTGTTGTCGTTTACCTCTCTATCACTGTTATTTGTACCAATTGGACGATACATCAAAAATATTTTTGATAATAAATCATCCAATTCGATTAATTTTTGCTCATTGTCAATAGCAGTAAAATTTCCAGCATTTTTCATAAATGTATTTATTTTTCTTCCGATGTTTATTTGTGAATATTCTTTCCCTGAAAAACTACAAATTATCAAGATTATAATGGATGAAAAACAATACTGTGCATCCCAAAATCCAAATGCTGACAACCAATCATTATTTTTTAAATTTGTTAGTATATCAATACTTAAAATAGCAGCATTAACACATCTGGAAACTACACGTTTAATAGAATCCGTAGGTTGAACATTTCCTTTAAATAATGATAATAATAATGGTCTAGTTGTTACAATAATATATTGATTTAAGCGTAAATATAGATTTGCAGTTGATCTGTTATCAGAGACAATTAAGTTGTTTTTCACTGTTGAGGATATAATATTTTGTAATTTATCTAATTCTTCAACTGAGTTCAACACTTTTGTCAATTTAATGCAGTTAGAACCCTTAATAGGCGAATATACATCTTTCATAACGGAACTTAGTATCTTAGCTAGTTTAACGCTATAACCAAGTAATTCAATATTAAAACCATCATCTAAATCAACAAAATTCTCTTCGGGGAAATCTACATCAATATCATCAATTTGAACATGAATTGGATGACCTAAATTGGAACACCATATTGAATCCATTATGAAAATTGTCCACCATAGCCTTTTCCTTTTTTCCTTTTCAATTGGTGGTAAAAATGGTATATTTCTGTGTAAACCTTGAATTAAGGCTGATCTTATTGCTAGTCCATAAAAAGAAAAAGCGGCATTTGCACTATTTAAACCTTGTAAATAAAAGGCTATTAATATTAATGTCTGAACAAATTCCAGAGTGGGTTCTTCATACATTGATTTGTATAATCTCATTGCAGCAATATAAAATTTCATACCTGGTATCTCATTATTTTGTGATTGATTTAAATATTGTTCACCAACAGCTAATGTCATTAAAAAATAACATAACCATAATGGCTTTTTATCTTTAAGCTTTTCGTAAGCCTCATCTATTTCTTTATAAAAAGTATTTGTATCAAATAAATAATATTCATGACTGAGAAATTTAATGACTTTGTCAACTAGTAATAATGCATAATCTTTATCAGGTAACATAACTATACCTGAAAATGATGAATCCAAGGAAGGATCTTTAAAAAAATGTCTAGTTTGAGAGATTGGAGAAAATGAGTCTAAAGAAGTTTTATCATTATCTTGAGTAATTTCAAATAAATGTGATTTTAATTCTGAGTCAAAAACTTGTCCAGATGATATACCAAAATACGAGTTATTCAGAACGTTAACATTGTTTAAACTAAAGGTTATATTTTTTTCATCGTGTTTACCATTTTGATTTGGAGGAGTATCATTATTAATATTAATATTATTATTATTATTATCAGTAGTAGTATTATTAGTTATTTCGACTTCAATATTTTCTTTATTGGAAGTTGATTCGTATTGATATGTTTGTTTATTATTAGCTTCTTCTAATTTCTTTTCAAGAAATATGATTCTATCTTTTAATTTATTTAATTGAGATTCTAATAATGTAATTTTTTTCTCTCTTTGTGGATATTTACATTCCTTATTTGAGTTCAGGCAATTATTGCAAGCAGGTAAAGCTATAAAAAATAAAATAATATCTAATGTTAGTAAATACATTCATATTGAATTTTTTGTAGTATTAATTAGTTATTATTACATACAACCTGAACATTTAATTTTTTGAGAACGACATCTTAAACAAGCTAAATGTGCTCTTCCAACTGCTCTAACTGATATTGGTTTTAAATTGAGGGTACCTCCCATATTATTATTAAGTATTAGATTATTTTAACTTCATTGACATTGAACATTAGTAGAAAAAAAAAAAAGAATGTAAAAAACTAGGGTTTAAGAAAGTAGTAAAACACTATTAAAGATAGAAAAAAATAAATGATTACATATACATAGGTATATAATATATATAGGTATATGATTTGTCAAAAGGCTAAAAAAAATATAGTGTTAAATCAATATGTGTATCAGTTTGTAGAGCGATTAAATTAGAAACTTGATAAAAAATACGTTTTATATGTATGAGCAAGTTATTTTAATTATTTTTCTCATATTGTATCTTATTGGAAATATAAGTAAATTTCTTTAAAAGTAACTGAAATAACAGGTATCAAAAGTTGTTTTTTATTTTAATATGTTATAACCTTTTTCAATTATACCTCAGTCGAACTATCACTTAAGAATGGCTAATTTTTTAATAAATTATAAAAAAAAACACATATGCACTGCATTTTTCGTTTTTTATTTATCAATCAAGGAATCAAGAATACATATGAATGACATATAACTTTTTCTTATTTGACAGATCCAAAACTAATAAATTCTCCCCATTAAGATAAATGATCAAATTGACACCGAAACATTAAGATGTGTTATCTTGAAAAAAAAAATAACTGTGGATTTCACGGCATCTTAATTGTTTACTGTGGATTTCATACCAGTGATTGTGGATTATCGATTATGTGGATTGTGTGGATTATTTAAAAGCAGCTTATCATAAAAGCCCTGCCTTGATAATAATACTTTTAAGAGATATAAACTTAGCATAATTTTCATATCGATAGTATACTAAAGTTAAATATTATTTTGAAAAATAATATTCTGTTACAAAAAAATTGGCAGATAAACGAAAACTAGAGTTTATTATTGTCGTGTTTTTTTATCACAAAGCTATTTCAAAGCCCCATAATTAGTTGTTTGATATTTTATATCAATTGTTTGTTACCACGTTTCTATTACTTGTTGATTGTTGGTAAATAAAATTAAGGTGGAAATTGTGGCTATTTTTTTAATCTGTTACTTTTATTTTATCTGAAAGAAAATTTTATAAGCTTATTGAAAAAGCATATATAAAGTAATAAAGACTTTAAATCGGAATTAAATCAAGTTGATGATGGGTAATTAATTATTTTATTTTGAAAACTTATTGGAACAAAAGTAAAGTATTTATAAAAGATATTTAAAAATGCTTGAATTTTTGAAATCAAAAAATAAAAGTGTTGAATCTATAACAAACTCAGTTAACTCATCAAATTCAGCTGTCAATAAAAATAATTCTAGTACTGTTACAGACGAAAATGAATTCAGATATTCAGAAACCGATGGTACACCAGTTGAGAAGTCAAATCCTTTAGGTTATTCGGTAGGTCCATTAAGTGTTATTGTCCTCATTCTACAAGGAGTTGTTGGAACTGGTATTTTCAGTACACCTGGTACCGTTTTAAAATCTATCGGATCTATTGGTGCTTCATATGTTCTTTGGTTGCTATGTTTTTTCTTTACTTTTTTCTCTGTTTTTGTTTATATCGAATTTGCAAGCTATTATCCAAAAAGAAATGGTGGTGATGTTGCATATTTGGAAAGAGCTTATCCAAAACCAAAATTTTTAGTTCCAACTGTTTATGCTGCTGTTTCAGTCATGCTATCTTATACTACAAGTAGTGCTTTGGCCTTTGGTCAATATATTCTCTCAACTGTTGAAGAGGATGTTAAAGTTTGGCATTATCGTGGAATTGCAATTGGTGCTTTAACATTTGGTTGTATAATTGTTGCATTTAGTACAAAATGGTCACTTAGATTACAAAATTTACTTGGATTTATTAAAGTTGTGTTTATGTTATTTGTTATTATTTTAGGATGGGTTGTATTAGGTGGTCATACAAAAGTCAAGGATCCAGATGCAAGCTTTCGTAACGTTTGGGAAGGAACAACCTCTAATGGTAATGATATAGCTACTTCAATTATTAAAGTTGCATTTTCATATGGTGGTTATAGTTATGCATTTGGTGTTGTTGCAGAGCATGTGAAATCGGATACTGACACTGATGAGCAGGCAAAGAAGAAGCTTCTAAAAACATATTCCGTTTATGTTCCAATTTCACTATGTGTTATTTATGTGTTCTATATTTTAATGATTACTGCTTATTATGCCTCTGCGACACCAGAAGAATTAAAACACTCAGGTAATACAGTTGTAACAACTATGTTTAAAAATGTGTTTGAAACCACTTCCGCAACGAAAGCTTTATCTGTAATGGTTGCTTTATCTTCGTTTGGACATTTAGTTACTGCAATTATTTCTCATTCAAGGGCACTTAGAGAATGTGGTAGACAGGGTGTTTTACCTTGTGGTCATTTTTGGACTAGCACGAAGCCATTTGGAACTCCATTGGGTCCTATCTTTATAACCTGGCTAATTAATTTTATTATGATTGTTGCACCTCCTGCAGGTTCAGCTTATAATTTTATTGTTGATATGGGTACATACTCTGGATATATTTTTTCATTATTTTTGGTTATTGGATTATTAAAAATTAGAAGAGAAAGACATTTGAAAGGATTAAGCCCAAAAGATCAATATTTACCTTTACCTTTGGTTATTGTTTTACTTATATTTGATATTATGGTTATTGCTATTTCATTTGTTCCACCAAAGGGAACATTGATTGGTAGTGATGTAACTTTCTTCTATGCAACGTATCCTATTGTTACAATTGGCATTTTGGTTATTTGTGGTTTATACTACTTGGTTTGGAGATTTGTATTACCAAAAATTGGAAAATATGTTCATCGTGAAGTTATATATCAACTTGAAAATGGTGAAATGGGTAATAAGATTGTTAAAGTTAAATTAGAAGAACTTGAACAATGGGATGAAGAACATGAAACTGATGAAAATGGTGTCGGTACAAAATTAGAAATTCGTACAAATTTAATAACAACAATTTCTAAAAAGAGTACTGACGAGTAGTCTTTTCAATTTTATTTTACATCATTTATTTTATAAAAATATTTACAAAAATATAAAGATATATATATATCTAAATTTGGATAGAACTTTAAATTCAGTGACTTTATTGGGTTCAAGAGAAAAAGAATTGTTAAAATTTTTGATACTATCATTAAGAGTTCAATTATATAAAATGAGGAGTGAGATTGAAGTTTGTATGTGACAAAATATATATACTAAAATAGAAGACATAAGTACTGCTAGATCACAAGATATTCACAAATTGTAAATACTTAAAGTTTCAACAGTGTCAATCATGGGTTTCTCAAAATCAGTAAATAAAATGATTAGATATATAATATTCTCAAAAGAACTAGGCGTTGTTGAAAATATAAAGTGAATTTAGTTAGATATTATTGTAACAAAAAACATCGGGAAACATTCCTAATTGGAAAAATGAGGGATATAGAAAATAATTGATGGATGGAGATTAATTTTATTGGTTAATGATTTGAATAATTTTGTTAGTGAACCGATCAACATTATCAGGAGATTTGCTATTCTTGTTGCTTCAAACAATATGAGTGATGAATTGAAAAATCTATTGGATAAATATGCATCAACTGATAAACCGGATGTTGGTAACGCAATTTCAATGTTTTACAATTGAATGGATGAAAATGCCAGATATGAAACTACTACTGTTAACATTAAAGAAATTAATGCTGTTGAAAATAGAGAAGTATTGGCAATAAAAGAAGTGCTAATTTTGGAAAACAAGACAGAGGAAAACAAGCTAAACGTATTTCAAAATCATGTCCATTTTGTGATGGTATTCATTTAATTACTCACTGTGAAAAAAGACAGAGAATAAATTGTTGGAAATGTGGTAGTCATGTTAATAATTATATCATATTTCCACTTGCTGATTTCAACAAGAAAAGAATCAATCAATCAATTGAGAGAAACAATTTAATGGTTTACATTATAATTTATGTATTTAAAATAACACAAACTCTTTGGCACTTATTCGTAATATTTAAATTATATATACTAATAGATTATATGTTTAGTAGTTCTAAATAAAGTATATATGTGTGTTGTATCTAATTATTTAAGATTGATATTCAACATTGTCCATTTATTGTTTATAACAATAAAATGTGTGATCTATAATTATTAATTTTTAATCGACGCGACGATGTAATATATATTGACTATTTTATATTTTATACTTTCGCTAATAATGTAATATCTACAAAAACTATCAAAAATTTATAAAACTCAATCAAATTTTTAGATTCGAAAGCTCGAAAATTTAAATTACAAAAATGGCGAGAAATTTAAAATAATTACAAATTAAATTAAATCGGATATCGGTAAAGTTACTAAATACGGAAGGTATCCTATTTATGTATATATAATATAGAATAAGCTTTAAAGTTGAAAATTCCGAGACTAAATTTCAATTAGTGTTTAAATTGATTACTTGACAAATAAATCTATTTTATTTATTTTGTAATATAAAAACTATTGGTAATTGATCTAAAGTTAATTATAGTTTATATATTGATAATTTTATGTTAAACTAGCATATTTATTTATGGCTTTGGCTAATTAATATTAAACATTGAAAATGTCATTTATTTTGTTTAGATAACCCCACAATCTAAATTATATAATGTAAAATTGTGTACTTCATGTTGTTAGTGCAAGAAATTAGATAATTGTTATGAGTAATCATTTCCATAATCATTTCCATAATCATTTCAATGATATGATATTATTTATGATTGAAGTGCAAATGATAATAGCAGAAACAAATAACATTCTATTGAAAGTTGTTCGCAATGTTCCTTGAATTAATTATCAGCTTGCTTAATGTTACTCTGCAACTCAATATAAAATTTTTATTCCCTGAAAGATAAGAATTGATAAACTTTAGAAGATAAGTGCAAAGTCTATAATCGAGAAGTATAAAGAATGACAATATATAGACTGTTAGAATAGAATCTAAAAGAAATAAATAGATATAAAGCTGGTCTTATGTTCTGTATATTCATAAGTGTGATTGATGTTTTTTTCCATAATATTTGTGTGTTGAGTAACATATTGGATTAATGATCAATGCAATTCTTGTAAAACCTTTTTCTCCCAAATCACTGAACCTCAACTTAAGTTTGGACTATGTATCCTCAACACCTTGTCTTTATAAATATATACTTTTTTTATGAAGTTTTTATTTTTTCCTGGAACTATATCCTCCTATACTTGTTTTCCTTCTGTTTTTTTTTATTGCTCCATTCTTGATCCATTATTATATACTTTCCAGTTACTCCAACTGATATGCTGAATTTTATTATTTATTTATTTATTTGATACTAGAAATCTTATATTGCATATCTAAAGCCAGGAAGCTTACAAATAACAACATGAAGTATAATTGTAGATTGGAAGGTTATTCATTGCCAACTCTCACATATCGAAAAGCTGCGGCGGTTTTAATCGTACGACAAGAATTATGTTGCTTTCAGTATATAGTTTTATTAAACTATTTATTTTAGTAAATGATAATTTTAAGTTTTATTTAATAAATTTTTAAAATGTTTTAGACATTAAGATTAAAAAAGTGAGTTGCAATTTTATAATTAATTTTGTCATTCTGTAAAAAAATGAGTAAATCATAATTCAATTGAGTGAAAGAAATTGATCATCTTCTTAGATTTTCAGAGTTTTTTATATTTTATATCTTTTAACAAGTCAATAAAGAACTTATTTTACAAATATTTTATAGACCCTCAAAGTAATATATTTTTCAAAAGTTAAAAATTTTATAATAACTAATTCAAAAAATACCACCATATAATTTAGACATTATAAAGAAAACAATGCAATATAAACGCCAGATAATATTATTATCACCAAAAAAAATCAAACTCAATAATAATGAAAAGACCACCCTCTCGGGTATCGGATAACTTTCTTAATACTATGATAGAGAGATATCACAGAAATTTGCCCAGTTCCAAAATTTTCTACTTCGCTGAATATTCTTTCAATTTCGAAAAGCACAATTTTTAGCGGATTGGGTGTAATTTTTTATTTTCGGATCTCGGCTAACTTGCTTAATAGAGTAAACAGGGAGAAGAATAATATTTCATACAACCTATGTTAAAAACAATTTAAATTGTTTCAATTTATATTTTATGATTATTTTTTAATGCAATATTTTGTTTTTTTACTTTTTTATACAACAAAATGTTAATTATTATTAAATTAATCAATAGTATCGTTTTAAAGACAATTTAGATTATCTAATGTTAATTTGGTTAGTTACAATCCTGGATATTTTATTTTTAAATAAAAATAGAATTTTAATTACCAAGATTTTCAGTTGAATATCTAATTTTATTAGTTTACATTAATATAAAATACTAAATGTTTTTCAGTTCAAATTATTTGTTATAAATAGAATTTCTTTTATCAATTGTTTATGTCTTTCTATAATATTTTCACAACCATATAACATTTCAGGAAGAAAGTTAAAAATTGATGCCAACTTCAAATTTTTAATGGAATAATCTATGACCATGAAAATATTAAAACTTAAATATGAAGTGGATTCCACGAAGTGAACTAGTTATTATGTCATTCCATATATAATTTAAGTTTCTAGTTTATCACTTTATAACTTTATATACCCTCTTCTAAAATATACTTCAATATATTGATTGGAGTTAAAATATGAACTTATCATTTTTTTTTGTAGGAAATGCAAGAAAGACATTGAAAGTGTTAGAGTTCAATAATATCTTTTTCTTATTTATTGTTAATCACATGGTATTAGAAGAAAAATAAATTTTCTTAATTGGATATTAAAATTTAAATCATCTTAGTTATCCGAAAGTACATTCATTTGAAACTCTGTCTATTATAATTATTACATTTTAACCTGTAAATTGACTTGAACATTAATATAATTTTAGATTAGATTTGGAAATGTTCAAAATTTAATATTTTGATTGAATAAATTACAATACATTATTTAATTAGATGGAGAAAATATATTATGTTTGTCTATTATAATCATAAACTAATTATTGTTGTTAATGATCCACAATTACTTATTTTTATAAATTTATTTATTAGCCGAAACTGATAAGAAGAAGAATAAAGTTAATAAAGATATTAATAATATAGATGATCTCAACTCAAGCAATATTAAAGACAAAAATCATATTAAAAATCTAGAAGATGGTGAAGGTGCAGATGGCGCTGCAGATGAAGAAGAAATTAATAGAGAATTTGATGATCACAAATCACTATGTTATATATGTTAAACTAGATAGAAAAGCAAATTAAAATAATAATGGAGTTAATTAATGAAGTAAATTATACCGATGAGCAAATTCAACAGGAGTAGCACGATTTCTCTGCTAGCCCAAAGTAAAGGTTATTTAACCACAAAGAGTAACCAGAGCTCCTTCATTAAGACCTGATATGGAAATAATATCTTAACATGTTTTTTATTTTCTTAGCTCATCTCTCAATCCTCTCATCTCATCTTTCAAATCTCTAAAACTGATTCTCATTTCATCTTGTAATTCTCTGATAGCACGAATTAGATTTTCTTGACGCTTGAGTTCCCTTTTACGCTTTTTAATTGATCTGAGGTAAAGTCTATCTCTCTGAGCTGATTCAAAGGCAGCATCTTCATATTTTTCTTTAAAGGACTGAAGTGATTCTAAATTTTCCTCTCCTTTGAATTCGATATTATAACGATTATTGTTCCAATGGCTAGTATTAATACTAGTATTGTTATTGTTGTTAGTTATACGCATTTTATATTTCAAGAAGACTAAGTTGGCAACTTGTTAGAAGAATAGAGTAAAACAATAAGAGAATAAAAAACAGCAGAAGAAGGCAAAAAAGGAAAATTTATTGATAACGAACAATAGCAGAGCATAAAATAAAATGAAATAAAAAAGATAAAGTTGACATTCCACTGGTGTAAAGATGCTTATTTTTTATATTATTTTCATTTCATCTTAAATAAATTTCCAAAATAAATTGTTTTCTATATAAATTAAGGTTCATCAGAATTTCACTTGAATTACTATAGAAAAAATAGAATGTAATTTATTTATTAAGAACCATTATGAAAAATAAGAGGTTGAAAGTGATTTCAAATCTCATGTTTTTGGAGATTCAATAATGAAATAAGATTATGGAAAGATTTAGTTAGGTATTAAACAATTAATGAATTTGTTTTAAAACCACTTATTGCATTTTTGTATCTTTATATGTTTA
>JAJLVB010000025.1:80353-98915 GCA_030570135.1 Pichia deserticola | reverse complement strand
CTGAATCATCCTGGTCCATTGTTCAATTCTTGAGAGCTCTTGCGGATTCTGGTCAAGCTATTTTATGTACTATTCATCAACCTTCAGCAACATTATTTGAAGTTTTTGATAGATTATTATTGTTAAAGAAAGGTGGTAAGACAGTTTACTTTGGTGATATTGGTGAAAACTCTTCTACATTATTGAAATATTTTGAAGCACATTCCGGTGTCAAGTGTGGTAAATCCGAGAACCCTGCTGAATATATCTTGAACTGTATTGGTGCTGGTGCCACTGCATCTGCAGCACAAGATTGGGCTGAATTATGGAACAACTCCCCTGAATGTGAACAAACCACCAAGGACATTGATTACATGCACGCTGAATTGCCAAAGAGACCAGTAAATACATCTGTTGGTGATTTATCTGCCAAATATGCTACTACTTATGACAAACAATTCTGGTATGTTTTGAGAAGAACCTATGTTCAATTCTGGAGATCTCCAGTGTATATCAGAGCTAAGTTCTTAGAATGTGTTACGTGTGCTCTTTTCGTTGGTTTGTCATATGTTGGATTTGATCACACTATTGGAGGTGCTCAAGGTGCTTTCTCTTCTGTTTTCATGTTGTTATTGATTTCCGTTGCTATGATTAACCAATCCCATGTTTTTGCGTACGATACTAGAGAATTATTCGAAGTTAGAGAAGCGTTATCCAACACTTTCCACTGGTCATGTTTGTTATTATGTCATACTATTCTTGAAATCTTCTGGTCCACTATTTGTCAATTCTTCATCTATATTTGTTACTACTGGCCACCAAGATTTTCAGGTGATGCAGACAAGGCTGGTTTCTTCTTCTTCATTAATGTTTTAATTTTCCCAATGTATTATTGTACCTATGGTTTAGCTATCTTATATTTCTCACCAGATGTTCCATCCGCTTCGATGATCAACTCCAACTTATTTGCTGCGATGTTATTATTCTGTGGTATTTTGAATCCAAAGAGATACTCTCCACATTTCTGGTCATTCATGTATGTTGCGTCACCATTTACGTATTTCGTTCAAGCATTCGTTGGTCCAATTTTACATAATAGAAAATTAGTCTGTGCTTATAGTGAATTAAGTATTGTTGATCCACCTGAAGGTCAAACATGTGGTGAATATTTTGGAGCATATATTGAAGCTAATGGTGGTTATTTAAGAGATAATGAAACAACATCAAACTGTGAATATTGTCCATATACTATGCAAGAACAAGTTGTTATTCAATATGGTATTAAATGGAATCAACATTGGAGAGATTTTGGTATTGCATGGATTTACATTATTTTCAATACCGGTTTTATGTTAGTTGGTTATTGGTACTTTAGAGTTTTAGGTAAGAATCCATTTGGATTAATTTTCAAATTTATGAATCCAAAATCCTTAATTCCAAAACCAAGACATGAAAAGGATACTACTATTTTCCAAAAGAAACCAGGAGATGATAAGATCGGTACTCAAAAGAAGGCCGCTTAAATTTAATTATCAACTAATAGAAAAAACAATTTTAATATTTTAATACTCAATTTTTCTTTAATTTAATTTGATTTTCAATTTCTAATTACTTCAAAATTATGCCTATTTTTACATCTTATACACAATTTTATTATATACATTCAGCACATTTTTTATATACATTTTACTCCATACGTTAACTATTTTTTTTTAATACATTTTTTTAGTTTGGATAGTTTTTTCATACATTTTTCATATTTATATCAATATATATAGCTTTTTTTATACATTTCAATATATTTTTAATACAAAATTTTAATCGTGTAATAAATATGTATAATATTGGAAAAGGGTCATTAATCGTATACATTAATAAATTTTATAAATATATTTTTATATACAGAATTTGATATGTGGGAGAATCAATTTTATTTTTTGGTTAACTTTTTAGTTATTTTATCGACGAGCCAATCATGATGACATTTATTTATTATCATATAAATCCAATCATTTGGTAAGATATTATGAATAGAATTTTTTGGGTTTATTGGGATGAATTTATTATTAATATTTTCGAATACTAAATAATTTTCGGAAATATTTAAAGTTTTATTATAATGATTTAAATTATTTAAATTTGATAATTCATTCAAACTTAAACAGGTATTATCATTATCATCATTTGATAATGGATTTAACTTTTTCCATTTTAATTTTGTAAATTTATAATTTTTATTTAAAAAACCCAAATGATAATTTTGTAAGATATCTGATTTATTTAAATTTTTCAGATCCCAAAAACTCTGATAAGTTTTATATTCATTTAATATTTTTTCATTTGAATTTAAAATTTTTAAAGATGCAAAATTTTGAAATATTAGTTTTTCAAAATCTGTTATATGTGATAAATCTGAGGAAATTAGATTATTTTGAAAAAAACTGTTAATATTATCAGTTTCATTATTACTAGTTTCATTATTATTATTATTATTATTATTATTAATTTTATCAATTGAATCATCTTCAAATGATTCATAACATTCAGTTGTATCAAACAACGAACTTAATAAATTAAAATCACTATTTTCATTAAATTTGGCCCTCGCCAAACTTACTTTATTTAACCAAATTGATAAATTATTATTTTTTAAATGATTTGAATTAAATAAATTATCAACTTTTAATTGAGCATTTCTAAATAATAAATCCCATCTTTTAAAAGGTCCCAAATTAGAATTTAAAGAATTATGAATTAAATATTTTAATAATAATAAATAACAAGTTTTATCTAAATATGAATTATTTAAATTTAAATTTAATAAAATTTTAATTGGTTTATAATAAATAATCCAATGTAATTTATTATTAAAATTTGGATTTAAATTATTTAAAGAATTTATTTCATTAATTGAACGAATTAATAATTGCCAATTTGAAATTGATGTTAAATATGATATTAATCTATAACCTAAAGTTGAATTTAATGCTAATATAAATGAATTTTTTGATAAGAAATTTTTATAATTTAAATGTTTTTTCAAATTTAAAAAGAATAAATTAAAAACAAATTTTGAGTTTGAAAATTTTAATTGAAAAGATATTAATAATTGTAAAGATTCTAAAGTTTTAAATCTTGAATGATAATAAATCTTTTTAAATGATTTAACTGTAAGATTTGAATTATTAATATTTAAATTTGAAAATTTAATTAATTTTGGAATTAAAGTTAAAGTTCTAATTGAATCATCAATTAAAACATTTTTTAATAATAAGTTATTATTATTATTATCAAATTTTTTAATTGAATTAAAAGAAAAGAATAAATCTTTAAAAAATATAGTTGTTAAATATCTAGAATGTAATATTTTATTTTTTAAAAAATAATCTTGTAAACCATATTTTAAAATTTGAAAATTTAATAAATTATTATTATTATTACTATAATTTGTAATAAATTTATAAATTAAATAAATTGTTGTTTTATTAATTAATAAATCATTTGAAATAAATTTATCTAATATTGCATTAATTAAATTTAATTTTGATAATGAATTATTATAAGAATTTAATGAATAAAATAAATAAAGATTTAAAAGTTTTGTATCCCAATCATTATTAATTAAATCAATTAAATAATTAATTAATGATAAATTTTCAAATTTTTTATTTTTTAATAAAAAATTAAATATATAATAAATTAAAATTTTATTATTTTTCAATAATATTTTACCATTATTTGAATAAATTAATCTTTGCTTTAAAAATTTTTTAATCTTTTCAGTTTGATTTAAATAATTTGAACTTGTTAATCTTTTAATTAAATTAATTAATAAATTAATTTCTAATAATGAATTTTTTTCATTAATTAAATTATATTTAAATTTATATAATTGATTATCAATTAATTTATAATCATTTGGAATTAAATTATTATGATTTAAATTTAATGATAATTTATTTGTTAATGATAATATATAATCATCAATTTCTGATAAATTTGATTTTGTTGAAAATTGATAATTTAAAAGATTTAAATCTAAATTTGATTTATTTAATTTATCTAAATTTAAAGAATTAATTTTATTTAATATTAAAATTTGTAAATTTTCAGATTCATTTGATTGTGATAAAATTTTTGGATATAATAATTTATTTGAATTAAATAAAGGAATTTCATTAATAGATGAAATTGTTATTGTCTGTATTGGAATATCTATATTATTTTTATTCTCATTTTGTTTAATTTCAGTTAAATTATTTGGATTTAAAATTTTAGGATTTGTATTAATATTATTTATTGATTTAGTTAAATTATTTTGTTGAAATCTACTTCGTATATAAATATATCGTATATTGAATTTCTTCAACAGATGTCGTTTATAATGTGTTGAAGAGGATCTTGATGTTAGCATCATATACATTCATGTCTCTCTATTGCATAGAAGAAATGATTGAAGTAATGAAATAGGATCAATCTTTTAAAGAGAATCTTATTTACTTATTATTATTTATTATATTTGTATGTCGCAGAGTTTCAGTTCAAATTCATGTCGAAAATTTGAAAATGTGAAAATCTTGAAAAATTTGAAAAATTATAAAAATAAAGAAAAAAAAAAAAAAGAAAAATCAAATTACGGCTGTGGCATGCTTACGCAAGGGCACGTGATGCTTACACTTTAAATAAAATTGATTAATTTATATATATATCGTACTTCTATATACATTACTTTAGTGTCGCAATATATCAATACTTTTGTTGTGCCATTTTTTTATTTTATTTTATTTTATTTTTATCTATAAATACTCCTCTTTTGTCCACTTTTATCTTTTGCCCAATCTTCTTTTACTCTTCTTTTACTCTTCTTTTACTCTTCTTTTACTCTTCTTTTAAAGGTAAGAAATATGAATTCTACTAACACAAATAACAATGATTTGATTAACAATCATTATGATATAGTCTTGGAGGAAGAGGAAAATGCTGAATCACTTCTTTCCTTCAAAGAACAATATCAGGACGCATTTTTAGAGTCAACGAAAAGGGACATAAAGTTGCTTGCTAACGTTGAAAAACGTATTATGCGGAGGGGAAGGAATGAAAATGTGATACTTGCAATTGAAAATCTAGGAAATGAGTTGAGAGAAGTTAGTAGAGGGATTAGAGGGATTAGAGAAGATATTAGGAGGCTCAGCTAACAAACAAATTCAAATAATCCCTTTTTTAATAGGAGAGGGACCAAATGAAGCTAATTTACCACTAATAACGGATATCATTTCTATTGCTAATATGAATGAGGAAGATGTTGTTAGTTATCTTCGTGGTTATAATGTTGACAGACTTCCATCAACATTATTGGCTAGAAAGAAGAAGCTTGCTGCTCTGGTTGGGCTTACGCATCAAGATAATTTACTTCATTAATTATCATTATTTCTTACTCATACACATTCTACCAATTTTTACTTTGCTACCTAAATTAATTAGATAATATAATACTAAATAATAAAAGTTTCATTTATAAGTCGATTTGATAAAATAAAATAAATTATTTAATTATAAACCCACTTCTTTAAATTTTAGTTAATAATTATAGTAATTGTTATTCTTAATTATAAGTATCTAGATGAATTGTAAAGTATGTTAATAGTAAAGGTGTAAAATAAATCAAGTTAATTAATTATTCAATATTGTTATCTTTAGAACTTTTATTTTATTTTATTTTATTTATAGTTGAAAACGTTTTTTCTACAAAGAATTAACTCCTCCAATATATGAGCCCGATGAAGATGTTCCAGTTGGTAATTTTTTTGTTGATACTTGATTAATAAATGTTTATCTTTTGCTTTGAATTGCACAAAGGTGGTTACAAATGATTCAATAAACGGTAAACGAAGTTATATTTCCAACTGCATGCACATCTGGTATTATGACAGATCCAAATTTTGTGGATAGTAATGCCCAATCAATTCATCAATTTAGTGAGATATGAACTATTTCTAGTAATGAAGCTTTTTTTACAGAGACATTATCAACTTTAACTTAGTATGACCACAGGTAGAAGAAATTCAACAATGCCTCCTGATGAATTGGAAAAGGTTAGACATTTTGTTAAACTTTTGCATCAGTACACGACAAAATTCAATTATTATTGCCAAAATTTTAAAACCGCTAGGGAAGAATTGGATAGTAACTATACGGACGATACAAAAGATTGAGCATGGCTGGATTCACTCAATATATTTGCCAGTTGAGACTGAAAAATAAATAAAGACAACAACTATCTGAAGTCTAATTCTAAAGATTCTTTGTTCAATTAATTTAATTAATTAAATATTTTACGTATATATTCAAATATTTTACGTATATATTTAATAAACATATTGCTCAATTCATTTAATTATATATATTTAAATATTATTTACTGTATATATATGATTTACTGTGTAAATTTGTAAATGTGTCTTCTCTTTTCTTTTGATATTTTTCAATGGAAAACTAGCAGGTTATTTTATCTCAATTCACATAAAATTTGCCTTCTTCTTATCTGCAGTTCAAATCAAATATTATTATATTTTTATTATAATATATATTTTTATTATAATATATTTTTATTATAATTTTCTTTTCTTTTCCTTGCGTCGATCGACGGAAGATAATTTTTAAAATTTTTAATTTTTTTTAATTTTTTTTTAATTTTTTTTTAACTTTTTTTTTTTTGCCTTTTCACTAACAAATTTATTTAACATGAAATCAATCAATCAAATCAATCAATCAATCAATCAAATCAATCAGTTTCTTCTCCTATCATTGCTTTTGTCTCTTTATTTACATCTTTTATCGTCTACCACTACATCTAAATATCTTAAGAATGTCTAGAGAAGGATTTGTTCCACCATCTGCTGCTAACTTTGGTAACGCTGCAAGCGGTATTCAATCTATTAAAAATTATGGTGTTAAATACGTTTGTGCTCAATGTGCTGTAAATTTTACATTATCACCAAAGGAACCAGTTAGATGTAAAGAATGTGGTCATAGAGTTCTTTATAAGGCAAGAACAAAGAGAATGGTTCAATTTGAAGCTCGTTAATTAACTTAAATTATACACTTTTTAATATATAAATTATATTTCCTCTCATTAGAAAAAACTTTTTTCTTTTTTTTTTCTTTTTTTTTCATGTTTACTATTTTTTATCTATAGAAAGTATATCATTTTCTTTTTTATCATGTATATTAGTCAATAAATAAAATTAAAATCAAATTATTTAAATATTATTAGTAATTATTAATTATGTTTAATCCTACTCAATTATTATTAAAAAAATCTATTAATAATAATAATAATATAGTTAAATTAAATAAATTTATTTTAAATGAATATAAAATAAATAAGTTAAATCAAATAATACCCAAAATTATAATAGAATCAAATAATTCAATAAGTGATATTCAAAGATTAGTTTTAATTTCAATTAAAAATTATCAATATTATAAAAAATTAAATATTGAAAAATTTAAAATTTCATTATTATTAAATACAAAGAATGAAAAATTTCAATTACCACAATTACCAAATTCAATTGATAATTTATTTGATTATATTTATAAATTAGTTTTAATACCAAATTTTGAATTAACTTTAAAAAATCAAAATTTAAAATCAAAATTATTAAATTCTTTAAATAATAATAATACTAATAATAATAATAATAATCAATCAATTATTAAATTATTATTAATAAATGAAATTATAAATTGTTCAAATCCTAATAATGATTTAATCAATAATTTTTTTAAAAATTTAAAATTTGATAATGATATTCTTTATATAATATATTTATTATATTTTATAAATCCTAATAAATTAAATAAAATTGAAAGATTTAATCAAATTTTTAATTTATTAGTAAATTATAAGATAAATGAATATAATAAAATTAATAAAATTGAATGGGATTTTTTAAATAATTTAACAATTTCAAATATTTTATCAATTGATTTAATTAATTTAAATAATTATAAAAAATCATTTATTTTAAATACTTTAATTAATTTAATTAATAAAATTCAATTTAATTATATTAATTATAATTTAATTAATTTAATGAGATTATTAAGAAATGCAGAAATTGGATATGAAAATAAAGAAAATTTTAAATTATATAAATTTAATATAAGTTATTATAGATATTTATTATTAGATAAATTAATTAATGAATGGAATAAAGATAATTTAACTAATAAAATATGGACTGAAAAAAATTTATTTAATCAATGGTTAATTATTTATAAAGTTTATTATGAGGATAAAAATTCTATTAAACCTGGTGGGATAACATTTCAAAATAAAATTAAAAAGATAATTAATAATAAATAGAATTTTTATATAATAATAATATAATAATATAATAATATAATGATGAATAAAATGAATAAATGATTTTTTTATTTTTTTTAATTTTTTAATTAATTTGCTTTATGGTAAACCTTTAATTTGATCTAATGGAACTAAATTATCAAAACCCCATTTATCTTCACCTTCTCTAACTTCATAATATTTTTTTAAATCAACACCATGATAAGGATGATTAACAAAATTAAACCAAGGTAAAATACCTAATAATAATTGTGAATTTTTTGAATATCTTGCAGATAAATCTTGCATATAAGGTGTTAAAGTTGATTCATCACAACCATAAGGATTTTTACCCTTTGCAAGTAATGATTTAATTTCATATCTATCCTTTTCAACTTCCCTTTTATTTTCAGAGATACCCCAAAATCTTTTACTTGATTGATTATAAGCTAAAAAGAAACCTGTTGTAAAACCAATTAATGCACCTGCACGTAAAAACATTGGTTTTGGCATTTTAAACTGACGTCCAGTTGCTGGTTCATATTTTTCAAGTAAAATAAGTGATAATGGACCAGCAACTGTTGCACCTAACCAAGTTAAATAATCACTTGGACGGAAATAACTAACAACTTTTGAAAAAACTGGATCTTGATCAATAACTTCGTATTTTGACATTTTGAATTTATTCAATCAATTAAATTAATTCAATTTATTATAATATAGAAAGACACAAATTAAACAATAAATAATAAAAATCAAAAAAAAACAAAATAGATAGATATATTAAATAAAATCAATGCTTTATAATTATATATATATTTTACTTGTAATAATTTTAACTACAAAGAAAAACCAACACGCACACAATTTGGTTTGTTAGTTGAATATTTTTTTTTTGTTAAAATTCCCCGCAAAAATGTTAGTGTGTGTGTGAGCGAGCGGTGCACGGGTGAAGAAGTGGCTTTTCTTAATTTTTTCTTTTTTTTTTTTCAAGTTAAAAAAGAAAAGGCAAATGAAAAGAGTGAAAAGAGTGAAAAGGGGGGGGGGATTTCTACATTGAAATGCTCAGCTCTTTTTTTTACCATTTATTTATTATTTATCGTTTATTTATCTCATCTTTGGATATCAGTATTTAATATATAAACTAATCATATACAATGCCACCAAAGAGAAAGATCACTTTGACTCTTGGTTCATCTAAAAAGAAACAAAAGTCACCATCATCATCTTTAGAAAATACATCAATTTTAATTGATAATAATGATAATAATAATGATAATAATAATGATAACACTAAAATCGAAAATTCAATAGATTTTAACAATAAAGAAATCCCAAATTATTATAATTCATTAATTGATTTCTTTACTTATGTAATTAATAATATAATGAATTTAAAAGATCCAGAAACAAATGAAGTTATATCAGGTCCTTTCTTAAAATTACCTTCAAAAAAATTATATTCAGATTATTATCAATTAATTGAAAATCCAATTTCAATTAATGAAATTCGTCAATCAACAATTGTTAAACGTAGAAGTAAAGAATTAATTAATTCAATGCCTGAAATTTCATTAGAAGATTTTAAAAATATGTGGATTCAATTATCAAAAAATGCTTCAACTTATAATGATCCTGATAGTTTAATCGTTAAAGATGCAAATTCAATTAAAAATTTCGCAATTAATGAAATTAACAATTATGAAAATTATTTAGAATTTAAAAAATCTCAAGATTTATTAAAAATTAAAAATAAAAATAATAATTCAAATAATAAAAAATCATTAAAATTAAAATCAAAATCAAAATCAAAATCAAAATCAAATTCAAAATCAAATATTATAACTACTAATGAAGATTTAAATGATTTAAACGATTTATCAAATGAAAATTTAATTATTAATGATGAAAATGAAACTAAAGATAATGAAGAGAAATTAAGTAATGAAAAAAATAATAATGATGATTTAAATTTAAATATTAATGAAAAAAATAATAATTTAGAAACTGAAATTGGAAATTATGATGATTTAAATGATGATTATAGTTTTGAAATTTCTAAAATTTTAAGACACTTATTAACTTTTAAAGTTTCACATCATAAAAATTCAATACCTTTATCAAAAATTTTATTAGATTTACCAAATAAAAATGATCCAAAAACTGAAGATTATTATAAAATTGTAAATAAACCAATGTGTTTTAATATAATTAATCAAAATCTAAAAGATAATAAATATTCAAATGGTACAATTGGTTATCAAAAATTTGTTGATGATGTTAATTTAATTTTTGATAATACATTAGATGTTTATAGTGATGGTCCTTATTATAAATCTGCAATTGGTTTAAGTAAAGCTTTTAATAAAAGATTAGAAAAATTCCAATCTCAAATTTTAGAAAAGAAAAAACAATCAATTTTAAATAAAAAAAATGGAAATTTAAATTTAAATTTAAATTTAAATTCAAATTCAAATTCAATTGATAATGGAAATACTTCAATTAATAATACTGATTTAAATATTGATATTAATAATGATAATAGTTTAATTAAAGAAGATGAATTAACTAATAAAGAATCAAATAAAATTGATGATAATCAAATTGAAAATAATCAAGATGTTGATATTTCAAAATCAAATATAGATATACCAACAATTATACGTAAACATGATATTGAAAAAGCTAAAAAAATTGAAGAAATTGATGATATTACCGCATTCATTAAAAAATTTACTATTTGCTCAATTACAAATTTAAATAACCTGGCTAATAATTGGAAAAGTTTAATAAATAATCCAATTTTAATTAATAATCATACAAATAATAATCATACAAATGATAATAATAATAATAATAATAATAATAATAATAATAATAATAATAATAATAATAATAATAATAATAACAATAATAATAACCACAGTAAAAATAATAGTCATAGTAAAAATTCAAATAATAATACTGTAAATCAACAGCAAATAGTTTTTGAAAATATCATTGTTGAACCAGCTGGAAATACAACTGTTGGTGGTTCTACTTATTCAATGCAATTACCTGGTTCTGCAGTAATAGGTCATGAAATTGCATGTTTAATTCATTTACAAAATAAAATTATTGAAGAAAAATATCTTTCGGAATTACGTGTTAATGGTGAAATTGTTAATGGTGTACCCATCTCAATAACTTATGATGAAAATTCTGATGAAAATGATATGTTTTGTGCAAATAGATATGGTTTACGTTTAGGTTATGGTTTAAATTATTTCGAATATACTTTAAAAGTTCCATTCCCATTAAAGGAAAAATCATCAACAAAAAAAGATGCAAATAGTGTTGTTGAAAATGATGCTACTAATACTGCTGAAATTGGTGATGGTGATGGTAGTGCAGGTAGTGTAGATAGTGTAGATAGTGCAACTAGTGCAGGTGGTGCAAGTGGTGCAAGTGGTGCAGGTGATGTAACCGATTCTGCAGATTCAACTGATGAAACTGAAAAAGATGTTAAAATGGATGATGTTAAAAAGGAAGATAATGATAAAAAGGAACGTCAAGAACGTGGCAAATCTCAAGAATTTGTTGAAAGTGTTAAACTTTGGTTAAATATAACACGTTAATAATTTTTGTTTACTATCAAATTATATATTTGATTCATTTATGTATAATATAAAAAAGATTGTATACCACCTAAACAATAAATAAAAATATTTAATAAAAATATTAATAACATAATTTTTAATCTAGGTCGACTATATATTTTTCATTTTTATCTTTTGGATCTATTTTAATCTCTAAGTTTTTTCGTACTGCACTTTCACCAAATTTTGCTACCCAATCTTTATATTGTAAATCCATTTCTTCATTAATTGTTGATTGTGGAATAGGTATTATTTTTAAAATATCATTTTCGTCTTGTTGTATTTGAGAATGTTCATCATTTTCATTTTCATTATTATTATTATTATTAGTATTACTATTAGTAGTGTTTTGTGAAAATGAACCATAATTGGACATATTTTTGAATGTAGTTATATCAATTAAATGATCATTTGTACTATTTAATATTGCATTTAATTGTTTATTCCTTAATTCTGTTAATAATTCATTTTCAACAACTTTTGCTTTATCATCCGAAAGTAGTGAAGCATCCTCATCTTCTTGAATTGTTTGATTTGGTTTTAAACATGATAAGCAAATACCCATTATTAGTTATCTATAAGAATATTTAAATGATATGTTTAAATATTGTTTTGGATATATTTAATTAAAAATTATTATAATCTTAGTTATCAAAATTGTGTATCAAATAGTAAAATTAAAATTAGAAAAAAAAAAAAAACATGAAAATGCGCAAAAATAGAATCGCTCACCAAAAAACTAAAATTATTGAGGGCAAATAAAAATCAAGTGAAATAAAGTTAATTATGTTATTATATTATATTCTTTAAATACTAAATAACTTTAATAATTAAAAATAATATATAACAAAATGGCGGGTTTAAATTTTGATAATTATCAAAGAAATCAATTTTTAATTACAAAAGCGGGATATAAAGCACCAAAAGCTACATCAACAGGTACAACAATTGTTGGATTAAAATTTAAAGGTGGTGTTATAATTGCAGCTGATACAAGAGCAACAGCTGGTCCAATAGTTGCAGATAAGAATTGTGAGAAATTACATCGTTTATCACCAAAAATTTGGTGTGCAGGTGCTGGTACAGCAGCTGATACTGAAATGGTTACACAATTAATTTCATCAAATTTAGAATTACATTCAATGAATACAAATCGAGAACCAAGAGTTGTTTCAGCAATGCAAATGTTAAAACAACATTTATTTAAATATCAAGGTTATATTGGAGCTTATTTAATTGTTGCAGGTGTTGATCCAACTGGAATTGGATTATTTAGTATTCATGCACATGGTAGTACAGATGTTGGATTTTATATGTCACTTGGTAGTGGTTCATTAGCTGCAATGGCAGTTTTAGAGAAAGATTGGAAAGAAGATATGACAAAAGAAGAAGCAATGAAACTTGCATCAGATGCAATTCAAGCTGGTATTTGGAATGATTTAGGATCTGGTTCAAATGTTGATTTATGTGTAATGGAAATTGGTAAAGATGCTCAATTATATAGGAATTATCAAACTCCAAATGTTAGAGAGAAGAAACAAAATAATTATAAATTTCCAAGAGGAACGACAGCTATTCTTAAAGAGAGTGTTTGGAATATGTTGGATGTTGAAGAAATGGAAATTGATGTTGCTTAAAGGTAATAATATATATATATATAAATATATATTTATAAATATAAAAAATTATATATTTAAATTGTAAAAAAAAAAAAAAAAAAAAAATTATTCTAAAGCATATTTTGCAAAATTTGGTAAAACGAAAGAAGCTTGATGAATTTCTTTTGAATAATATTTATATAAATCTTTTTCTTTATTTGAATCGATTGATCTTAATGGGATTTTTAAATCTATTTTATCATTCTTTGAACAAACCATAAAACCTATTTGACCAGATGGATAAGTTGGAATTGTACAATAAGAATATTCAACATTTGGGAAAATTGCCTTACAAGCATTTTTTAAATTTTTAATAATATCTAAATGAATCCAAATACTTTCAGCTTGAGTTGTAATAACTCCATCATCAGTTAAAGCATCATGTAATAATTTAAAATAAGGTTTTTCAAATAATGAAGCAGCTGGACCTTCAGGATCTGATGAATCAGTTATAATTACATCAAAAGTATTTTTATAATCATTTAAAAATTTAAAACCATCACCAATATGAACTTTAACTTTTGAATTTTGGAAACTTTTTGACATATTTGGTAAATATTTTTTTGCATTAATTATAACACCTTCATCAATATCACATAAAATTGCTTCTTCAACAGTTTCATGTTTAATAATTTCCCTTAAAACACCACCATCACCACCACCAATAACTAAAACTTTTTTAGGATTTTTATGAGAATTTAAAGCTAAATGAGCAATCATTTCTTGATAAGCAAATTCATCCCTTTCAGTTGCTTGAATTGCACCATCTAAAACTAAAACATTACCATAATCTGTTGATTCAAATACTAATAAATCTTGATATTTTGTTTTTTCAACATTTAAAATTTTTTTAACCCTTAAAGACATTGCTTGACCTGGCCACATAGTATCTGAAATTTCTGCAAACCAACCATCTTTAATCATTGGGTGTGATAATTCTTTTTCGTTTGACATTATAATTTAATTATTTAGTTACTTAATAATATATATTATACAATATAATTTAAATTAAAGGATATGAAATAATTGAAATGAAAAAGAAAGAAAAAAAAAAAAAAAGAGAAAAAGGCTAAAAAAAAAAGAAAGAGAGAAAAGAATCAACATGATTACTTTTAAGCAATATATTTTCAAATTGTTTAAGAATTTGAATTCACAAAAAAAGACAAACAATGTACAATAAATAAATAATAAATAAATCAGCGGTTTTATTTCCAAATTAAGAAAAAATGCAGTCTCAAAGTTTTTATTATGAGGTGTCTAGGTGTATAAAACTTTTAAATTTTAATTAATTAAATGATTTATTTATTTACAAACAAAAAAAAAAAAAAGAAAAAACTACTAAAAAGTGTTGAAGATAATAATAATATATTTCAATAATAATTTAATATTATTATCATCTAATTAATCTTAAATTCATGTTATAGTTTTTAAAATTAATATAAATCTTTTATACTTTTTACTTACATAAAGAGGAGATTTCTGAAATTGGAATTGTGTGTGAAATTTAACCGCGATGGAAATTATTGGAAACCCGCATTTTTTAAAGCCAATTGAGCACCTTCAACGATTGCTTTATGTTCAAGATCATGAATTCTGGTCTCCCAATTTTCTAATGATTCACCTTTAATTACAGGTATTTCTTTAACAATTAATGGTTTACCAAGATCAACTTCTTCAATAACATAATGAACCATACATCCACCTTTTGTAATTAAACCATCTTGACCTGCTTTATATGATCTTTCAATTGCATGAGTACCTTCAAATGCACCTGGTAATGCAGGATGTAAATTTATAATTGGAATTTTTGATTTAAAAATTGGATTAAGGAATGATAATGATAAAATTAACATCCAACCAGCACAAATAATTAAATCTGGTTTTTCATTTAAAATAATTTTTGATAAATCATTATCAAATTTATCACGTGCAAGTTTTCTATTTATTTTATCATCTTTTGAAATACCTTTATAATAATCTTTAAGTAAATGTGTTGTAGTTTTAATATTTGCATTTTTAGCCCTTGTTAATCCAAATGCTGTAGATGTTGATGAAATAACTCTCGTTATTTCACCATTTAATTTATTTGGTCCATCCTTTAATTTAGTTGCATCAATTAATGCTTGTAAATTACTACCACTACCAGAAATTAAAACAACAATCTTTGGAACTGACATATTCTATGATTTGCTATAAGAAATAATTAATAGTATTATTTAATATATTTATATTAAAAACTAAATAACCAATGAAATTTATATAGAAATTTATTGGAAGAAGTCAAATTTAATTATTTTTTCTTCTCATTTATATTAAATTATATATTTATATTATTATATATAACAAATTCGCTTATTGCTTCTTACACATAATTTACACTTCTATATATATAGATATATATATATATATATATATATATACAAATTATTATTTAAACTGTTTAACTTAATAATCAACGCATTACATTCTTTATCCAGTTTCTTGAATCTGAATAAGATTCAGATGATATTTGAAATAAATCCTTCTCAAATGAATCTAAAGTTTGTAAAAATTCAACATTCTCCCTTGAATGAATTTCACTAGTATTAAATGATAAATCATTTATTTTACTTGCCCTTGAAACTAACATATTAAAAACAACTTCAATTAATTCAGGTTGTTCAATAAATTCACACCAATTTTCAACAACTTTATAAAAATGTGAAATTATTGATAAATCAGAATTTAATGGTGATGCTTTAAAAAAATTGATTGCTAATTTACTTAAATATTCAGGCCTTTCAATTGAAAATAAAATTTCTTCATTATTTAAACTATTATTTATTTTAACCCTTGCTAATGCTTCAATTAACCAAAATGGTAACTCTAATTTATCCTTTTTATTAATTTTAGCATTATTTTTAGAATTAATTAAAAATCCAACATTATTAACTTCATAATTAAATGATCCAGTAAATTTTTGAGATTCGGATAATATATCATCTAAATCAAAATATCCTTTACCCATGTTTGTGATGATTTTTTTTTATAAATTAGTAATTAAAATGTTTGATAAGAATAAAAAAAAAAAAAAAAAAAAAAAAAAAAAAAAAAAAAAAAAAAAAAAAAAAAAAAAAAAAAAAAAAAAAAAAAAAAAAAAAAAAAAAAAAAAAAAAAAGATAAACTTCAACAAAACAAATACGCGTAGACAAAACAACAAAACAAAAAAAAAAAAGGAACACTATCACTAAAATTAACACACAATATTAATATTAGACTCAATCCAATTGTTAATTATTTATAAATCATTAACTTTTAAATTAAAGAATATCCAAAATTATAAGCTTATATAGAATATAAAATTTCAATATATAACTAATTGAATAATCAATACGTAAATCAATTACACCCATTTTCAATTATTGCAATAATTGATCTCTGTAATGTGGTTGCCAATTAATAAATTTCTGAGCACGACGATCATCTCTATCTTTACTCTTTAATTCATTATTCCATACACGTTTTTGAAGTAATATTTGTTTTGAATCAATAGTTTTAATGAATTTCCTAGTTTCAGCTGCCAAAACAGTTCCTTCAGCTTCAGTTAACTCCTTTTCTGGTTTCAAATTTTGTTTATAATATTTAACTAATGATCTATGACCAAGAACAACTCCATTTGGTAAATGTAATCCATATTCTGATGCATAAAGTTTTTCACCTTCAATATCTTCATCTTCAACTAATTCTTCTTCATCAACATCTTCCCATTCATCTTCATTATTATTATTATTATTATTATTATTATTATTATTATTATTATTATTATTATTATTATCAACTTCATAAGATTTAGAAAAATCATAAAAATCACTAATTTCTAATCTTTCATCTTCACTTTCATATGGAATTTTAATATGATTTTTACTTAACATATGTTGAATAATACTTTGAAAATTTCTACCTTGAAAATTACATGAAAGACATACATTACCATAACCAATTTTTTCATATAAATATGATAATAAACCTTCTTTATTAATAATATATTTTCTTTCAGGTAAATATAATCCATGTACTTTAAATAAATGTTCAAAAGTTTCATCAACATTATTAAAATTCTCATTTTTACAAAAAATACATTTAGTAACTGGTACTTCAACTCTATTTGCTAATTTTTCTTTAATTAATTCCTCTTCATTAATATTATTCTCTTCTTCTTCCTTTTTTATTGCATCTGTAACATCAATTTTTAATTGTTTCTCTTCATTTGTTTCTTCTTTCTTTTGAACTAATATTTTACCATCTTCACCAATAATTACTCTACCTCCATTACTAACTAATCTATTTTTAGCTAATTCTAAAAGTTTCCTCTTTTTTTCAAGTAACTCCTCACGTTGCTTTTTACGTAATTGTTTAGCAGTTAATTTAGAATTTTCTTCTTTATTTTTATTATCTACCTTTTCATCTCTTCCTTCTTTCTTATTATCTGAAATAGTACTAACTTTAGAATTAAATAAATCTTCAGATATTGCTGGTAATTGTGCAACTCTTCTTTTTAAATTATATCTATGCCATTCACTTTTCATATGATCTCTTTGATCTTCTGATTTTGAAAATTGAATTTGACATGAGTTACATGTATATGCATTTGAAATATTATCCATTGTTAATTATTTTATATCGATTAGGGATATTCTAGTAATGTGTTTAATAGTTGATAATATGAAAACAAAAAAAAAAGAAAATGAAAATAAAAATGAAAAAAAAAAATTTTTTAAAAGATATTTTTTTTTTTCTTTTTAGCTGTTAAATAGAATTTTTTTTTTTTTTTTTTTTTTTTTTTTTTTTTTTTTTTTTTTTTTTTTTTTTTTTTTTTTTTTTTTTTTTTTTTTTTTTTTTTTTTTTTTTTTTTTTTTTTTTTTTTTTTTTTTTTTTTTTTTTTTTTTTTTTTTTTTTTT
>JAJLVB010000025.1:32388-80253 GCA_030570135.1 Pichia deserticola | reverse complement strand
TGGTTCTTCAAGAAAATATCCTGATTGCAGAACCTGTTCACAAGTCCATCTTTTCAATGGATTCATTATTAACATACCTTCCAATACTTCTAATGCTTTCTCACTTGCTGCGACAAATCTTCTCCTTAATTCTGATCTAGTAGGTGCTGGGTATCTAGTTAAATTATTATATAATGGTAAATGTGTAACACCTGGCCAATTTTCTTCTGTTGGTGTACCTAAAGCTTGAATTGTAACAGCTAATTGATTTGAATCATCAGAACCTGGTAAATAAGGTGTACGTAACATCATTTCTGCAAATATTGTTCCAATTGACCAAACATCAATTGCTCCTGTATATGATCTTGCACCAAATAAAAGTTCAGGTGCTCTATACCATCTAGTTACAACATTTGATGTTAATTTTTCATTTGGTTGATCTAAATATCTAGCTAAACCAAAATCAGCAATTTTTAAATTACCATTTTTATCCATTAATAAATTATTAGGTTTTAAATCACGATGTAAAATTCCATTACGATGACAATGATAAACACCTCTTAATATCATTAATAACCAACGTTTAACATCAACACCTCCAATAACAATATTTTTATCACGTAAAACTTTCTCTAAATCACTTGGTAAAACTTCAAGTACTAAATTTAAATTTTGTTTACTATCACTAAATACATCAATTAATTCAATTATATTTTTATGTCGTAATTCTTGTAAATATTTTACTTCCCTAATTGCTGACATATCTAATCCATCTTTAAATCCTTCAGTTTTAATTTCTTTAATTGCAACTTCTCGATCAGTACTTAATTGTTTACCTAAATAAACCACCGCATATGTACCTTCACCTAATTTCTTCGATTTAGAATAATTCTCTATCGTACTCATCTAATAACTCTCAATTATAACCTTATGTATACATAAATTTAATGACAATTCAATTAAACAAACAAAAAGAAAGATTTGAAAAAAAAATAAGTAAAATGCGAATTTATTATTATTAAGATTTATTATTATTATTATTATTATTATTATTATTATTATTATTATTGTAAAAATAGATGAAGCAAATATTTTGCCCGTAAAACAATTGAATTCCTCCCTCTTTTGTGGCTTTTGGTGAGAAGATGATCTTTTTTTTTTTTTTTTTTTATCAACACTTCAAAATTGATAGTAGTAATTAATTTAAATTAAATTAAATTATATTAACACCTGTTTTTTTTTTCTCTGTTTCTATTATTAAACCAAGCTAGGTTAATTGTTTATTTACTCAACAAATACAAAAATATATACCAAATAAACTAGATTATGCCATATTTGTCTCCAACAGTTACATCCGTAGTGTCTGTTGTAACAGCTACACCTGCACTATCAGAGAATATCAAAATATGGAGTTCATCTGATAATGACTTATATAATGAACCAGATTCTTCATTAATACCGTTTTTATTATTATCAATATCATTTCTATTCATGATTTTTTCAATGTTAATGGTATCATTAATTCAAAAATGTTGTGGTGTTAAAGATGATGATTTAAATGATTCATCAAATAATAATGATGATATTAATTTACAATATGAGGAAGTAACTGAAATTGTTAATGATGCAACTGCATTAAGAGTTTTAAATCCTGATGAACAAGAAATTTATTTTCAAGCAAAGGAATATATTAAATTAAATGGATTTGCTAAAATGGATTTAACAAATTGGCAAAAAGATTTAATTAAAGAAAAAGGTGTTCAAGCATGGAATTTTGAAAATTTAAATAATAATCAACATTTAATTTTAATTGAAAATAAAAATGAAATTAATTTTTTAAATAAAAATATTCAAATTTCAATTCAATCAAATCTACCAATACCATTTACAAAAGATGTTCATTATATAGAATTTAAAATATTTGATATACCCAATCAATTTAAAGAGAATTCATTAATTTCATTAGGTTTAAGTACTTATCCTTATCCATCATTTGTTTTACCAGGTAGATATTTACATAGTATATCATATGATTCAAATGGTGATAGAAGACATAATAATCCATTTCCTTTAGAAAATTTAAAAAATGGTCTTGAAGTTTTCCCTCATTTACAAGAAGGTGATGTTGTAGGAATTGGTATTAAAAAGTTCTCAAAAGCAATTTTTTTCACTAGAAATGGTAAAAAATTATCTGAATCAAAATTTGGTGGTCATTTAAAATTACCAAAATCTGTTCAATTATTCCCAACTGTTGGTAGTTTAAATCCATGTAGAGTAGATGTAAATTTTGGTCAAATGGGTTTTGTTTATATTGAAGCAAATGTTAAAAAATGGGGATTAGCTCCTTTAAGAGGTAATGGTTTACCACCTCCAATTTATACAAAATTTAATCATGATGTTTTATTAGATTCAAGTGATGTTGAAGATTCCGAATTACCAGAATTTGAAGAAATAATTCAAAGTGGTATAACTAGACCAGCAGAATTTACTGACGATGAAAGAGGAGATGATGAATTAACATTAGATACCATACAACCTCCTAATTATGATCATTTAATAGAGGATGAAATTAGGGAGGCAATGGGTGAAACAATAGATGTTAACACAACCTCTATCGATAATAACACTGATACTACCGCTACGATTACAAATAATAACAATAATAATAATAATAATAATAATAATAACGATGCCACATCTACTGGTAACTAATTTGGGACACTTCTGCTTTATGGTTAATTTTAATATCATTCTATTCTTCTTCTTTTTATTTATTTCTCTATTTCAATTTGGCTTATTACATTTTGTTTCTTTTCTTCCTCTTTTTTGTAAGCATAAAATAAATTGTTCAATTGTGCATCCGTATTTTCTATAAATATCAAATTAATAGTTAAGTCTTACATAAATTTATAAACTTTATATCATTATTTATTATTTTTCCATATAAAAAATTTATTTAGATTATTTTTGTTTAAAATAGTTACGAGTTGTAAAGTTTATGTTTTTTGACTATCCGAATACTTTACTCAACTAACCACTCTGAAATGATTTTCCATCTCATGTTTTTAACATCAAGAACACCTAATCTCCAATGTCCTATTTTGTTCAAATTAATCATACCTAAAAAATTATTATTAATTATATCTAATTCAATTATTTTCTTATTAGGTGGGAATAATCCAATTTTTAATTGTCCTTTATAAAATTTCTTAACTTCTTTAATCCATTCATGTTGACCGAAAACTTTAATATAAAAATTTTGTTCACCAATTCTTAAATTATTTATTTTTGGTTCTTTAATATAAACATCAACACCATTTAATCCAGGTACTTTTTTAACCCAATCAAGTGGTTTCCATTTTCCTTGATGAAAACATGGTATACTAGATAAAATTTCCCATTTTCTTGAATATTCATGTTTACCAATAACATAAACAAAACCAGCAGGACAACGTTGTGACATTATTCCCTGAAAATGTGCAATTCTAATATCATTTTTATGATATATTTGAACAAATGAATCAATACATTCAAATTCATCATCATATGGTTTAAATTTAGCATGAACTATATAATCATGTGGAATTTCAATCTCAAAATCATATAATTCATAATCCTTTAAATGGAACATACTTGAATTATATTTTTTCCATTTAATATTTGAAACTATTGCACTTGAATATAATGCAGGTAATGAAAGTTGTGCAACAACATCAATTGGTGGTACAATATGTTGTTGATCAATATGACGTGGACTATGAGTATGAATTAAATGAAATGGTCTTGCAAGGAAATAAAATTTCCAATTTGTAATTGGATCCCAAATATCATTATATTTTAAACATAATTCATTTGTTGGATTACCTAAAATTATATCTACAAATCTAAATTCTCCATTAATTTTAATACTTATCCATGAATGATTAATTATTAATCTTTTTTTGGAATTTGTAATTGTATCATTTAAAGAAAATGGATGTTTTAAATAACCTAAAATAATTTCAACTTCTAAACCTGCCGTCTCTGCCATCAGATAATATAACCATACTAATTGATGAGGTGAACAAATACAAGAATGCATAATTTCATTTATTTTTTCAGATTCAAACATTCTTTTAGTACTAACTTTTTCATTTTTTCTTTGAATTAATTTAAAATTTTGTGTTAAATATGTATAAATTGCACGTGAAATTTCTAAATCAGTTTTAAATATTTTCATAATTATATTTTTACAAAATTTTTGTGGAGTATCAAAAGGATTATGTTCTAATTTTGAAACAATTAAATCAATTTTTTCAAGATTAATTGAATCAATATTATAATTACAAGAACCAATTGATGAATCTCTTTCTTGATAGTTAACATTTGTAATACATTCTTGAGGTTTAAGAATAAGATCTGGCTGTTCATCTAAAACTCTTTTAGTTCTTTTAGCTCTTTCATTACCGCTAATAGTTTTGGTTCTTTCTAAATCCGTTATTGGTATATGTAAATTTTTTGAATTATAATTTTCATAATCATAAGAAAAACTATTCTCAAGATTAAGTTGACTCATTTTAGCAATAGATGATAAATAAATTTTATCATCAAAAGTTGGCTCTGAATCTTCTTTTGATCCTAATAAATTTTTAAATAAATTTGATTTATTTTTATCATTTCTTTCAATAATATCATTTAAAGCTTTCCTAGTTGAATTTGATGTATTATTTGAATTAACTAATGATTGTAATTTAAAATCAAAATCTTCTTTGTGACGCATATAAGAACCAGCAGATGTTGCACTAAAATCAGAATGACCAAATGTAGATGATGTACCTGTATCTGTACTTAAAGTTGAAGAATCTAATAATTGCTGAACATATGATGATGTAAATTTTTTTGATTGATCCTTTGGTTCAGTATGTTTTGGTACAATTGGAGGTAGTAATGATGAATCTTTTTCATTAGATAATGGATTACTTAATATATCTGTATTCAAAGTAGAACTTGATTTTTCAATTTTTTTCAAAGTAAATAACGAATTAAAACTTGTATTCTTTGAACTATTCGTGTACTTGGACTTGATGGATAACTTTCTTCCTCGATTTTTAAATCACATTCAACATACTTTGCAGGAAAGAAACCACGTAATTTTGTTCTTTGAGATTCACCAAAATAAACAGTATCATTAACAATTTTAAGAATTTCAATAACATCACCTTCCATGAAACCAAGTTCTTTTGTCTTTTTATTACCACCCCAACTATATGTTGCTCTTGTTTTTATGGGTAGTTGTGACATAATTGAATCTCTTATTTGTAATGTTGTTTTTCTGATATCAAAATTTCAGATTGGAACAAATATTGAAATTTTTTAATCAATTTGTAAATTATATGTTTATGAATTTAAAAGTAACTAACAAAAGATAATTAAGATGACCAAAAAAAAAAAAAAAAAGTTAAGAATGAATACTTTTGACGGTAAATGTTTCATAAGAAACCTAAAAAGCATCAAATGATGAAATACTATTTCTAATCAAGAAATATGATATAACTTATTTAAAAATAGTAGTAGATTGCATGCATGAATAATAAGTTTAAAGTTAGCTTCATTATGCTGGTTTTTCGTTTTAACCCGATTAAGAAAACAATAAACATTTCTCATTAACGAGGAAATAGAAAATAAAAAAGAAAAGAAAAAAAAAAAACAATAAAAAATTAAAAAATTAAAAAAATAAAAAAATAAAAAAATAAAAAAAATACAACACGGCAGTGCAAACTGTTGTCACGTGAATAAATAAAAAGGCTGGCTTTCGGGCCCGGTTGGCCAGCCCATATATGCGCCACGATTAAAATGATTATTATTTCACCGCCACTCTTTTTCTTTTGACATCATATTTATAGCACTTAAAGAACTAATTAACAAGAGAATATACAAACAAGTAAACAAATTAACTAATTAACTGACTAACTAAATAAAAATAATAACATATATATGATCAATTTGCAAAATGCTCTTTACTAACTTTTGGACCTTTGAACCATTCTCTAGCATCAATAGCAAACCAAAAAAGTGATATTGCCATTGGTCCATAATAAACTAAACATGTCCAGTTCATATTTTGTGCACTTAAATTTGATCCTCTAACTTGTGGGAATGATAAAATTGGAACCATTAACAAAACAAAACTACATGCATAGATTCCAATTATTTTACTGTATTTCCCTAATGCCCATGGGCCTGGCTTAAATCTCTTTGGTGATATTAATTTCAATAAAACTGGAATTGTAAATGCAACATATGCAGCTGTACCACCAAGTGAAAAAATTGCTGAAATTGCTTCTGTATTGAAAAGAAGTAACAAAATTAAAATACCAACAATAACATTTCCCCAAACACAATTAACTGGAGTTTTTGTTGTTTTGTTAACTTGACTCCAAAATTTTGAAAATGGAAAACATCCATCACGAGCATATGCATATGCAACTCTACTTGCAGTAATAACACATGCTTGCCCAGTAAAAAATAAGCAAACTGCTATTAATGCAATTAAACCTGTTGCCGCTTTGGTTCCTATTAGCTCATCACAATAAGTTGCAAATGGTTGTCCAATTTCTGAATTAATAACTGAATCTACATCAACAATAGTATATGCAATAATTAACATTAAAATCCAACCAAAAATACTTGCTAAAACTGTTGTTAAAACAATTGAAAGTGGTGCAGCAGTTGAAGCATTTGTACATTCTTCACTTAAATGAAATGATCCATCAAAACCGGCAATACACCAAATTGCAGCTAAAAATGACATTAAAACTGCAATTCCATCCGGCCAATCAGTTTGATTATTAAATTCTTGCCAAACTTGATAATTAGAGTTCCATTTGGGATCAGGTCTTTTATTTCCTGCTAATAACATAATAATTGCAATTAAAATAACTAAACTATTTAAAATTGAACCAATACTATTAACACGAGCAATATATTTAGTTGGTATTGAACCTAAAATACCATGCATTATCATTAATAAAATTGAAATTAAATAAACTTGATATTTTTGAGGAACAAAATTTGGATTATTCATTTGAACCATTGCAAGAATTAAATTTGATAATGAATAATTAATAGATGGAGCCCATGTAATCTGTGCTAACCAATTACTCCAACCAATTGTCCAAGATGTCAATGCTTTCCAACGTTTTGGAGCTAGAACTGCACCAGCATAATAAAGTCCACCGGATGTCGGCATACTAGAACATAATTCAGCCATAGATAATGAAACACAAATAATACCACTACATGCAATTAACCATCCCCAACTTATACCAGGAATACCAATATAACCAATACCATAAAATAAAGTTGCAGCAACAGATGGCAATAAACCAATAACAGAAAATGAAACTGAAAAAATCGACCATAAATTAAGCTCTCTTTTAAACTCAGGAGTATAACCTAATCTTAATAAGGTTCTTTCATCAGCAGTTAAACCATCAAAATGAAGTTCTTCAATAATAATATCGCTTTCTTTATCAGACATATTGATATATTAATTATCAAGTTAACTAATAAAGAAATTTAGTGTACATGATAAAAAAAAACGTGAATTTAAGGAAATTAATAAATACCTTAAGAAAATAGTTTATTTGACACAAAGCCGTTCAAAGGAACTAACAACTATTTATAAATCTTTTTTTACCTTTCAACATTTTTTTTTAATTGATATAAGATGTAAATCATTGCATATATAAAATTATATACTTTATACCTTATTGCAGTATCGATATTTCTAAAAACTGTGGTTCCCGAAACTAAAATAATACAGATTTTAGAGCCACAAAATTTTGAATTTGAAATTTTAATTATCATTTTATTTAATTTCATATAATAGTTCTATTATTTAAATAATACAATACCTTTTAGTTTTAGTTATTATTATATAACATTTATTTACAGACTTTAAGTATCAAGAAATTATATAACAGACTGTTATATAAAAAAAACAGAAAAAATTTAAATGTCAAGAGCTTACGCAGAAGGAACAGATTCAATTATTAAAACAAATATATTTAATGAGGCACCAGAAGGTACTAAAGTTTTTATATTAAAATTAGGAAATTTAGAAGCTGATACAAGTTTTTTCTTTGAAGGTGCAAATGTTTCATTAAATTCAAATAAAACTATACCAAAACTTAACGAAAGAAGAAATCTTCAAATATATACAGTGCTTATTGATCATCCAATCAATGGATTGATTTTATATGAAGTTGGACCAGGTAAGATTGGATGGGAAGAAAAATGGGGAGTTGATGTGCTTGATTTCTATTGTAGAGTTAATAAAGATGATGAAGCACAATCATTAGATTTAGCTATTAAGAATATAGGATATGTTATTAATGATGTTAAGCATATTATAATTGGACATTTACACATTGATCATGCTGGTGGACTTGAGTATTTTAAAGATAGAAAGGATGTTACAATTTGGGTTCATGAAATAGAGTTAAAACATGCTCTTTGGGGGATCGCCACAAAATCTGAACTTGGTTCATATTTAAAATATTATATTGATTTAGATCTTAATTGGAATACATTTAATGAAGAAAAAGTGGATTTATTCAAAGGTTTAACAGTTCATTTAACTCCGGGACATACGCCAGGTTTAATTATATTGCAAATCAATTTAGCCAATGATGGCACAATAATTTTCACTTCTGATCATACAATTTTTAAAGAAAATTATGAAAATGGTGGCATCAAACAGGGCTTTTTAATGAGAAACCATTATGAATGGTATAACTCAACACAAAAACTTAGAAGGTTACAAAGAGACACCAACGGAATGGTAATTTTTGGTCATGATACCTCAACTGTTGAAAGTGTATTAAAGATGAAAGATTATTTTAGTTAATTTATAATTTTTTATTGTTCATTTTGTGGCTCGTTCAGCCATGGTAGAACCAAATAAATAATTTACCTATTTTGATAATTTCACTTAAGCGAGAATTGTTCTTAATTTTAACAAATTAAGTTTATTTGTGTAGCTTTTCCTCAAACAGAGCCACAGTTTATACATTAAGATATTTACTTTTATTAAATTCATATTATATAATAAGATATTATATATATGTATGTACTATGAAATAAATATTAAAAAAATAAATTAGAATTATTTAATTCTTTCAATACTTGAAGTTATAGTATTTGGATTTTTAATTACACTATACATTGGACAAACTTTTTCAACTTCAACTCTTAATTCGTCTAATTGTCTATCTGATAATTCAGTATCAATACGAATTTTGTAATGAATATTATCAAGACCTGGTGTTAAATTTTCATATCCTTTGCCACCTTTTCTTAAATCTAATTCACCAGAAGTTTCAACTTCAAGTTTATTAATTGGTAATTTTTTAAGACCAGCAACTACCAAAAACATATGAGAAATACATGCACCTAAACCACCTAATAAAATTTCAGGAGCTGATGGACCTAAATTATAACCAGCCCATTCTGGTGGACTATCAGCAATAATTTCATGATTTCGAATTTTAATTCTACGAATACCACTTCTACCTTCAACAACAGTTAAAGTTGTTGGTTTTTTAATTGCAATTGCATCATTATTTTGAGCACAATGAAACCATTTTTCCATAAACTTACCCTTTTGAACAAGGAATGCTTGTAAAGATTGAGAATCTGATGAATCTTTTGACATGTTCGTAATTATATGTTTACCTACCTAATTTTATTTTTCTTTTACAAAAACATTAATCAACTAAAAAATGGGCGAATATCAATACTTTTAAATCCTAAAAAGAATAAATAAAGAGGAGAGGAAGGGATTATCTTATAATTGTATATTGATTGAAGCCACAGTTTTCGTATGAAAGGAAGAAAAATAGCATTGTATTGCTAAAGATTAATTAATTAAATAGCTAATTATTGTAAACTATATTATTATTAATATTATTATTTTTATTATTATTATTATTATTATTTTTATTATTATTATTATTATTATTATATGAAATATAAATTTCTTTTCATTAAATAAGCATATTCAAAAATTGAGAGAATTACTCTTTGTATAATTTACTTACTTTATAATAGTTATAATTGTTGCCTTATACTTGAATGGACCTCATTTTCTAATTGCCCTAACTATTATAATTTACTATAATTGCATATTTTGTTGTAATATCAAATAATTCAAATATCTGTTGCTTGCAAATCTGAAATAAACTGTGATATTTGTACACTTAATAGATATGCCTTAGCAAAAAGAGGAAACTAATCTGTTCATAAAAAGAAAAAGGAAATTGTAAAAGTTATTTTATTTACTCAACTAAATTTTCATAACAAAAATTTTTGATGTGCGGAAATTTTCCTTTCCTTTTTAACGGCTGTCAAATAACATAATTGCTATGAAAACAAAAGACAGTAAATTTTGAAAAGGGCAATAAAATTCATATTTCTGAAAATCAGGTACGCGATCTGTTCTTCTAATTATTAAAAAGAAAATAGGGGGTGTATATTTTGTTCTTAGTCTTGTTACTGTAAAAATTTTTTTTTACCCCATTTGACAACTCAATATTAATATTATGCTAATCTGTTACAGTAAGTATAAGAATACCATTAATATTAGCAGATGTTTTATTTTTTCATTTTTTTTTTTTTTTTTTGAAATCCACTGAAGAACATTCTTTGCCATTTCATATACTTTGTTTTTAAAGAAGCTGAAAATATTAAAAGTATAAACAATAAATAATAAAAAGAAAAATACATAATAATCAAATCTCTACATTATTATACAACATCCATTAGAATTATTTGTATAATTGTTTGTTTCTGGGTTGGTAACTTTTGTGAATGTGCGGTTATTGGATTGATCAGATAGTTTTAAATTGCCTATCCCATTTTCTTGAATAATATTTTGTTCTTTAGATCTATTAGATTGTACTTTATTAATTATATTACTATTATTATTGGTAGTGTTATTAGTAGTATTTGGAACATTTTTAATTTGGTCCACTTCTGATTCTGTATTGTCATTCTCTACAATTGATTGAATTTGTGATAAATTTTTTAGTTTGATGTTTCTGTTTCTTCTGGATACTGTAGAGTTCGAACTTGATGTTTTATTTAGCTCTGAACTTCCATCATCTGCAGCATAAATATGAGTAAGATCATTATCTGATTGTTGATGTCGTAATCCAAATTTAATTGCTATATCAAATAACTCATCAACATTTAGTTTTGTTGAAGAACTACATTCAATGAAATCCTGTAATTTTAATTGAGTTTGTAGTTTTTTACCTTGCTGATAATCAACTTGCCTTGATGATTCTAAATCTAATTTCAATCCTGCTAAAATTATTGGTGGCAATATTTTAACTCGTCCATCTATATATGTTAATTTTCTATTACCATCTTCTTCATTAATTGGCAGATTTGAATATCTCATAATTAAATTATTAAAACTTGAAATATCATCGATTGCATAAGTTAATATTATAGCATCACAATTTAAATATAATAAAGTTATATCTTGTTTATTTCGAAATTCATTATCAACAGTGTCAACAATTTCAATATTATAGACTGTATCATTTATAATTACTCTTTTCGAATGTGTATCTTCAATCATTGGGTCAAAGTCTGTGAATATAGATCTAACATACATATTAACTAAACTTGATTTACCAGTGCCCAGGTCACCAGAAATTACAATTTTTATTGTCGGAATGTCTGCCATGTTGACAATGTATATAAAATATAAATGTATAATATTATGTGATAATTAATAGTTTAAATAAATAATGGAACTCTTTTTTTTATTTTCCTTTTAAAAACAACTTTCTTTTAGTGTGCATAAATTTTTTATTTTTATTTATAAAATCTGTAAATTTAAAACCTAGAGGACCGTTTAGTTTTTTATGTATTTTAATTGTAGTGGATAATAATATAATTTATTGAGTTTAAAAATATGATGGGATTGTTTTCAAATGTTAGCTTTAATCACAAAATAAAAAGAAAAAAAAAATTTTTGAGAGAAAAGAATAGAAAAAAGCAGTATAAAATGTTGGTATAGCAATCAATTAAAAATAGAAAAAAGAAAAAAATTGAGAAGATTCAAATAACCAACTTAAATTGATATATTAGATAAACAACTTTTTTTTAGAAAAGAAGATAGGTAAAAATAAAAGGTGTAAATATTTTTAAAAATGGAATTAAACAAATATATAAATGTTCAAAGCAACCAATAAACAAATTTAGAAAAAAAAAAAAAAAAACACATGTAGTTAAATAAAAAGAAACATGCCCTAAATCCCTTTTTAAGTTGATGAGAGGGATAATAACCGGAATTTAGATTTCTTAATTAAAAAAAAAAAAGAAAAGACTAAATTGTATCTAGTAAACAATAACAATACACCACCACCTTTAACAAGTAGTGTAAATTCATGCCAAATTAATAATGAGCCGCAAAGCCGCAAGGCAGCTCCCAACGGTAACAAACATCAAAACAACAAACTAATTTATTATTATGAGAAAGACTTTTCTAGACGCACAATAATTGAAAAAAAAAAAAAAAAAAGAAAGAAAAAATGTTATTGCGGCACTAACGTTTAATAGTTTAAAAAACTTCCTAAAAATTAAAAATTTAACCATCTTCAATAATTTAGAAGTTACATTCGTCTTTAGAGTATTCAATGATTGTTAAGTATTTTTTTTAGCTTTTTTTAACATTGTGATGATATTAAAAAATACAATTAAATATCGGAGACCTAAAATTATGATAAATTTATACAACAAAAAGAGTATTTTTAAACTATTAGAACAGACAATTAAACTCTATTATGAGTTTTCGAAAAATTGGTATTATTGAAACTTGTATTGGTTTAAAAAAACTGTGTAATTTTGAATTAAAACCAAATTCCAAACTTTAAACACAGCCATTCTTATTATGGCTTATTTATTTAATTTCATTTTTGTCTTGAAAAGGTAGTATCAATTATTTTTATAATGGCTTAACAAATACCATTTTGGGATTTAACTTCCAAAATGAAGTTATCACCGAATATTATAAGTTTGAAACTATAAAGAAAGTAACATAATAAAATCAATTTATATATTATCAAGTAATATATGAATTTTTTTTTCAAAATGCTTTTAGATTAGGTAAATAAACCTAATTAGTAAAGTTGATTATATTAATGAAATATATAATGCAGCACAGTGTTCCGAAAAGTTCCACAACTCATCATTAATCACATGTCTGGAATATTCTTTTCAACTTCATCTATCGTAATTTAATTATAGTACAATAAATTTTTTTTCACATAGATTTTGAAATATTGATATTTTAAAAACATTATATGTTTATATGTAATAAACTTAATGACCTTAATGAACAAATATTATAATTTGAAAATTATAAAAAAGTATTGATATTGGAATTTACTAAGAATTCAAAGTTAAAATTAATCTACCATTTTATTTGAAAATTTTCATTAGTAATATAACTTTTTAGTTAATTTAACTTTGATTCTATTCTTCTGAATATCCATCATCAATCGACACACATAGAATGTTTTATTATATGAAATTCTGAGCCGCACAGTCAATTTTAATTTTGTACGTAAAAACAGAAAAACGTTTTTTCCCAATTCGGACAGACAATATTAAAATTTCAAACAAGATATAATCGTTTCTATTTTTACCGGTTTTCTATTATTTGGTATTTATTATGTTGGGCAGAAAATTGGCAATTCTTGAATACTCGAAAAAACCGTTATTTATTTGTTTATTTATCTATTTTTTTATTAATAATACTTAATTTTGAAAAAAATTAATAGCGGAGTAAAAATCAAATAAAATAAATAAAAATTAAATTTTAATTAAGTATAAATTATAAAATGCAATTTCTCTATATGATTAAAGTCAAAAATTATTCAGCTTCTTCTTCTTCTTCCTTTTCTAAAGATGCAACAATGTCCCTTATAATACCACACCAATAATTAAATGAATCTTTGGTACCTTTAAGTTTAACAAACTTCATATAACAACCACCAAATCCATATTCTGCTCCAACTTTATCTACAATTTCAGCTCTTATTACCGTCTTTAAATTGGTCACTTCAATTGTATAATTACATCCATTCGAAGTTTTTTGAATATTTGTAAATTTTAATAATTTGGTCTTTGGATCTTTTTTAATCGCATCAATTAACTTATCTCTTGTAATTATATCACTTTCTAACCAATGTTCAGAAAATGATAAATCATTAACTTTATTTTTTGGTGCCATAAATCTTGTTTTATTAAACTTAAATGAAAATTTATTTGTATTTTTAGATTGTGGTGGCCTAGAATATGAAAATACTGTATTATTATTATTCTTATTATGATTACTATTATTATTACCATTATCTGAAGGTTTTTTACTAAATGCAGAAAACATTTTCTTAAACCAATTTGAATGTTTATTCTTTTTAATAGTAGGAATAGTATTTTCAGACTGGTTGAATTTTGGTTTACTATAATCGATTCTTTCCGGATTATTAACTCTTGGTGGTAATACAGGTGTTTCTTGTTTTTCTGTAACATAAGTTCTATATGCATGTTTTCCAGGTGGTGTTACTTTACTACTATTACCAATTTCCTTATTACGAGGAATTGCATCAATTGGTGATAAGTTCACTTTCTTTATAGACTCATTTTCTTTCGTTGGTGTGAAAATTCTCAATGAATCTGGTAAAGCAGATGATGTTGTATCTGTTGTTGGAGTCATTGAAATTCTAGCTCCTGTTTTTAATTCAGAGAATGGTCTTTGTTGAGTTTTAGAAATTGAAATTTTCTTTAATGATTCAATCTTAGATTCATTATTTTGATTAATTTCTGACTTTATATCCTTTGCAGTTAGTTGTGGTTGTTCCTCAACTGTAGTATACATTGAACCAGTTATATCACTATCAAAGGTTTCATCAGTTTTATTACCATTTAATATAGGCAATTGTGGCATTGGAAATTCTTCTGCATCATCAAAATTGGAATTTTTATCATCTTGTTTATCATCAACATTGACATTCTTTGAATTATCTTGATGATTAGTTTCAATTTTTGATAATTCACTTGAATTTCTCCATTTTGAACTTTTATCATTAGTTTGCTTTTGTGAAAGTTCATCATTTGTTGAATCACTAATTAATGAATTTCTAATATCATTATTTTTTTGAAAATCAATATTTGGTAAAATATTTCTATGAACTGTTATATTATTTTTAATATTAGAATCTGAAATTAATTTTTTATTTAATAATGATTCATCTGCATCCTCAAAAACTTTACCTTCACCTAATTGTCTTAAATCTTCTTCTGTTGGTGTCATTAATCTAATTTCAACAGCAGAATGTAAACTATAACATGTATCATCATGAGATAAACATTTAGAATCAATAGAATTTTCAGGTTTATGACTAAAAGAAATTGAAGGTAAATCATTATGTTTTAAATTATAATCATCTACTTTAACAGATTTATATTCATCTTGTAAAAATGAATTCAATCTTCTTGTTGAAGAAGATTTAATTGATTTTAAACCTGAGAAATTTCTATTTACTGCAGGACTATTTATACTTAATTCTTTCTTCAACATTTCTAATTTACTAAGTTGTTTTTCATTTGATAATGAATCATTGGTATTAATTGAAATTAATTCATTATTTTTAAATACCTTATTATTATTCGAGTTTGAAATACTTTTAGGACTTTTGTCATGTTTTAAATAAGAAGAATTATTTCTTGGATCTAAACTTGAAGTATAATTAGATGTTATAAGACTTGTATTAGAACTTAGATCATCATTAGAAAATGTTGAATCATCAATATCTAATAGAATCATATCATGATCAACTCTAGTCTTTATAACACCTGAATCTTTATGATTTTTATGATTTTCCTCTTTTAAATCTTCAGTTTTTTTGGTATCAATAGTATTATTTTTTGTTGATATTAAGTGGGTATTATTATTATTATAATTATTAATAGTATTATTGGTATTAACAAATGTTTTATTTTTAGTTGGAGTTGAATCATTATCAGCAAAGATTGTTTTCATTAAATATTTATAATCACGAAGATCTGGTAAATCTGGTAAATCTTTTGGATTAACAGTTAATTCTCTTTTTTGAGAAATATCAGAATTATCAATAATTGCAGATAATTCTGCAATTTCATCATCGTCAAAACCACTATTATTTTTTCCATTATGATTATTTTTGATTAAAGCCGGATCTCTAAAATCATTATTGAGTTTTGTTTTATCTTTAATATCAGGGATACTTGAATCAGGATTGATACTTAAATTTCTTTTCATATTTACAATTGATAAAGTTGAAGTAGTAGTATCACGTTTTAATCTTTGGAATGAAATTGATTTATTAAAAGAAGTTGATGCAATTATTTGAGATCTATTATTCTTATTATTATTATTATTATTATTATTAATTATATTTAAATTTTTTGATTTTAAAGGAGATCTAGTTGGTTTTAATTTTTGAGTTTCTGATTTTAAAATATTACCATTTTCATCTTGAATTGTTGTAATTATTCTACTTGTTGATCTTGGAATCGTTGAATTTGAAGTTTTATTTGAGTTTAAAGTTGTTTTTGAGATTGATTTAGTTAAATTTGGAGTTTCATTTGAATTTGAATGAGTTAATTTATAATTTTCTAATAAATAATAAAACATTTTCTCTGAATTTTTTTCATTATTTTTTAACATTTTAATTATATGATTTTGAGGAATTCCGTGCCATAAAGTTTGTAAATTATTAAGGATATCATAATCTATATCAATTACAGGTTTTGAAATATCTAAATTATCTAATTTATCTTCAACTTTATCATTTGATTCATCAGGATATTTTAACATTAAAGGATGATTAATTATATTTTCAATTTTAATTCTTTCATTTGGATTAATTCTTAACATTGACCAAATTAAATCTTTTGCCTCATTTGATAAATTTGAAGGCATATGAAATTTACCAGTTTGAACTTTTAATAATAATTGTCTAATATTTGGATCATCGAATGGTAAATGACCTGTTAAAAGTGCAAATAAGATTACACCACAAGACCAAACATCACTTGGTGAACCATGATAATTTTTACCAGCAACAATTTCAGGTGAAGCATAATGTGGTGAACCACATGAAGTTTCTAATAATTTTTGTTGGGTTTCTAAAGCAGCCATACCAAAATCTGCGATTTTAATTTTACCATTTTTATCTAATAAGATATTTTCAGGTTTTAAATCTCTATGACAAATATTAAATTTATGACAATATGAAACACCATTTATAATCATTCTAAAATATTTAACTGCATCTTTTTCTGATAATCTACCATGATTAATTAAAAAATCAAATAATTCACCACCTTCAACATATTCTAAAACTAAATACAATTCATTTTTATTTTCCCAAACATCATATAATGCCATTATATTTGGATGTGAAATTAATTTCATTATAATAATTTCTCTTTCAATTCCATAAGGTAAACCATTTTCATCAGTTTTTTGCTTTTTCTTTTTATTATTATTATTATTATTATTATTATTATTATTATTATTATTATTATTATTTGAATTTTCAGAATTATTAAAATCTAAAATTGTCTTTGGTACAATTTTAATTGCAGCTAATTGACCAGTTACTGTATGTTTTGCTAATCTAACACGACCTGTTGAACCTTTACCTAAAGTTCTACCTAATCTCCAAGGACCAACTCTATTTTCAACTTTTCTTTTACTTGAAGATGATTGATTTGAATGTTGAGATAATCTTTTAGTTGCATTTGCAACTGATTCTACAACTTTATCAATTTGATTTGGAGTTGGAGTTGTTGATCTTTTAACTGCAGCTTTTGCAGCTTTTGTTGCAAATGATGGATGATAGGGTTGAATATTTTCTTTATCAGAGAAACGAGGCATTATTAATCAATCAATCAATTAATTAATTAATTAGTTAATTAATTTTGATTGATTAATGTGATCTTTTAATAATTTAAACAAATTAAAATAACAATAAAAATTGGATTTAAATGTTATATGAATTGATTTATAAATAATTAGATGATTATATAATTAATTATAATTAATAAAGGAAAGAAGGCAATAACAAGATATTAGAAATACAAAAGATTAAGAAAACAGAGAGATCAACATAGAAGAAAGAAAAACATCAAAAGAACAAAAGAACAAAAGATCAACCAAACAACCAAGAAATGAATAAAACAACGTAAACAACAAAAAATTGTAGTGCCGCTTTGTTAAATTATGTAAACAATCAAAACACATATTTTTTTCTTTTTTTCTTTCTATTTTTAATACGCGTTTTTTTTTTTTTTTTTTGACCTCCTAATAAATTTTATTTCTTATTATTATCATTATTATTATTATTATTATTAATATTATTATTGTTATTATCATCATCACTTGTTTGTTTGCTGAAATGTGAATACCTTTTCTCAAACTGTTTCCTTAATTCTAATAATAAAGATAGTAAATTCTCATAAACTTTAAATTTACTCATCTCATTATTGATTTGTTTAAAACCTTCAGTTTCATCAGATTCAGAAATTTGAGGTTTACTAAAAAACTTTTTAACCAATTTTGTTATCTTTGTATAAGATTTTAAATATTTATATTGCAGTAATGAAATATCTGAATTTAATTGTAAAAATTTTAAAGCTAACCATTTACCATCAAAATTTGTTAATCTTTTAGGTATTGATAATTTATCTAATATATTTTTATTTGAACTATTATCTAATTTTGTATAATCTTGTGGTAATAAATTAAGTGATTGAATTTTTAATTTATAAGGATTCTCATTTTTTGAAGGTATGCACCAAATTGGTATATGATTATTATTATTATTATTATTATTACTATTATTATCATCCTTATCATTATTATCGTTATTAATATTTAAATTATAAAGTTCATTACATTGTTTTTGTGAATTTAAATAATCTTTCTTTTTAGATATTAAAGTTTGTTCAGATGGACAGTTTTCACAATCCGAAATTTCCAAATTTGGTTTAACAATATAAAGTTCCATTTTTTTCTTTTTGTATAAAAGGAAGTATTAAATAAGTAATAAATTTTTTTAATATTTAATAGAAATAATCAAAGAAAAGATCAAATAAATAAAAGAAAAGAGAATAATAATAATTTGAAATAAAAAATAAATAAGATTATAAGTGAAATATAAATAAATCCAAGAAATAAAGAACATAAAAACTAATTTAGGAAAAACTGTAATCTGATGATTCTATTCTGATAAGTTATTAGTATATATGTTTTGTGGGGTTGTGCATCATTATCCTTAATAATAAATATATATAACATATTAAAATATGGGGCTATGATAGTAATTTATAGTGTTATCATTAGTCCATGACAAAGAAATTGTTGTGACCTTGCATTGCCTTTTTTATATTTTTTAATTTTTTAATGTTCTGTTGAATTTGAAATTGTTGATTTTTTTTGTCTTGCCAATTGATATATATTCATTCTCTCTATTTATTATATACTATATACATTCAATTAAAAATTACATATATATAGACAAATAATGGCTAAGGCAAAAGCTAGAACAACTATCGTACAACTTGTATCATCTGCAAAGACAGGTTATAGAAGAACTTTATTAGTTCCAAGAACTGCAAAGGAAATCACTCAAATTAGATATGATCCAATAGTTCAAAGACACGTTATATTTACTGAAAGTAAAAAGAGAAAAGGTGAACAACCAAAGCCATTAGATTTTTCAAGGGGTGCTTTCTTATGGAAGAAGAAATAAATAAATAAATAAATAAATAAATAATTAAATAGATTATATATATTATACATGTACATATTATGATAATTGATATTTAAACTACTTGATATCTAACAAAACATTTGTAATTAAAATTAAACAACGTAAATAATTTTATACTATGGTTAAAAAAATGTTACCCGGTTTAAAGCCAGACATTTTTTATCCTAATTATATGCGGAGGGCGACCAATATATATATAAATAATATATATATATATATTAAGTAATTGTTAATTTCTACACACTCCCTCCCTTTCTCCCACTCAGAGTCTTTGCCACTGGCTCTCCATTGCAATCTTTGACTTTCTCTTCTTTACTGTAATATCTTCTTTTCATTTTTTAAGCTTCCTTATTGAAACCATGGACTCTTTACTATAAAAATCTATTCTATAAAATTTTAATTCTAATTATAAATCTTTTTTTGTAATCTCTGTAATTCATTCTTATTATTCGGCCTTATAATAATATACCTACCTTATCCAAAACAAAAAAAAAAAAGAAGAAAATAATTATAATATTGTATACTTTAGTAATAAAAAGAAAGATAAATAAATCTAATTAATTAATTAACTATAACAATAATTATTATTATTATTATCTAAAAATATAAAAATGACTGATAATATAAATACAAGGGAAGAAATTTTAGATTTATCATCTAATAATTTAAATAATCCTGATGTTAAAACTGAAAATAATGATAATATTGCAAGTGATAGTGATTCTGAAGTACATCAATTAAATGATATTAGACAAGAAGAATTAGATAATGATATAAATGATCTTGATGATGAATTTGTTACAAATGAAAAAAAATTAATTAAAAAGGAAGAAAATGATTATGATGATGATGAAAATGATTTAAATGATGATTTAATAGGTCATGATTTTAATGATCATCCAAATGCTGAAACTAAAGATGATGAAATAAATGAAGAAATACAAGAAAGATTAATTAAAAGAGAAGAAGATGAAGAAGAACAAAAAGAACAAAAAGAACAAGAAGAAAATGAAGATGAAGATGAAGAAGACGAAGACGAAGACGAAGACGAAGAAGAAGATGAAGATGAAGAAGATGAAGATGAGGTTTCACGTAAGAGAAAGAAAAGAAAATCTGGTAATCAATTTTTAGATGTTGAAGCTGAAGTTGATGATGAGGAAGAAGAGGAAGATGATGATGAAGAAGCTGAACTTTTACGTCAAGAATTTTTAGCTGATGATCAAGGTTTAGATAATACTGAAAATAGTGAAGCTTCAAGATCTCATAGAAAATTAGATAGATCAAGAGAAAAATTAGATGAACAAGATGCTCAAGCTTTAGCTGATCAATTTAAAGCTAGATATGGTCGTTCAGCTTCTTCAAGATATATGGGTTCAACTCAAAATATTTCTCAACGTTTATTATTACCTTCAGTTGAAGATCCTTTAATTTGGGGTGTTAGAGTTAGAAATGGTAAAGAAAAAGATTTAGTTAAGCAAATTTATGCTAGAATGTTAAATATGAAAGGTACTCAAGAAGTTTATTCAGTTTTTCAAAGAGATAGCTTTTCAGGTTATATTTATATTGAAGCAAGAAGAATGGATGCCGTTAATCATATTTTAGAAAGTTTACCAGGTATTTATAATAATGTTGGTAAAGTTTTAGTTCCAATTGAAGAATATCCAGATTTATTAAGACCAGGTTCATCACAAGAAAGTAGATTAAAACCAGGTTCTTATGTTCGTATTAAAATTGGTAAATATAAAGGTGATTTAGGTATTGTTGATAATTTAGCTGAAAATGATTTAGAAGTTAGAGTTAAATTAGTACCAAGATTAGATTATGGTAGATCAAATAATTCAATTATTGATCCAAATACGGGTAAAAAAAGAAATACAAATTTTAATTCTAAATTTAGACCACCTCAAAGATTATTTTCTGATATTGAAGCTCAACAATATGATCCTGAACATTTAACAACTGCGAAAAGGGATAGAAATTATTATATTTATAAAAATGAAGAATATATTAATGGTTTCCTTTATAAAGATATTAAATTTAATCAATTAGAAACTCAAAATATTAAACCAACATTACATGAATTAACATTATTTAATTCAATGAAAGATTCAGATGGAATTGATTTACAATCTGTTGCGTCTGCTTTAAAAAATGTTGATGAAAAGGCAATTACATTTCAACCAAATGATAGAGTTGAAATTATTAGTGGTGAACAATCAAAAATGAAAGGTAAAATTTTATCAATTGCAGAAGCAACAGTTGCTAGAGTTTTACTTGAAGGTAATGAAAATGATATTGAAGTTAATAATACAATTGTTGAAGTACCAACTTCTTCATTAAGAAAAATTTTCTTACCTGGTGATCATGTTACTGTTATTCATGGTGTTCATAAAGATGAAAGTGGTTTAATCGTTAGCGTTAAAAATAATCAAGTTACTTTAGTTTCAAATCAAACAAAGAAAGATATAACTGTTTTTCCAAATTATTTAGTTATATCCGTTGATTCATCAACAACATCTTCAAAAATTGGTAGATTTGAATTACATCAAATGGTTAATTTAAATTCTCATAAAATTGGTATGATTATTAAAGTTGAAAAAGAAGTTTTCACAATTTTATGTACTGATGGACGTGTTTTAAAACTTGAACCAAAAAATATTGTTTCAATTTTAGATATAAATAAAATGACTGAAAAGACAACTGATAGAAATGGTTTAGAAATTAAAGTTGGTGATGTTGTTAGAGAAACAAATGGTGAAAAAAGACAAGGTAATATAATGCATATTTATAAATCATTTTTATTTTTACATTCAAAAAGTGTTTATGAAAATACAGGTATATTCGTTACAGATTCCAACTCTGTTCAAACAATTGCAAATAAAGGTTCAATTGTATCATCATTTAAAGCACCAGATTTAAATAAAATGAATCCAAATAGATTAGCAGTACCACCAACAAATGCATTAGTAAATCAAGCAAGATTTGGTGGCAGAGATATTACAATTAGTCAACATGTTAGTGTTCGAAAAGGTCCATATAAGGGTAAAAAAGGTATTATTAAAGATGCAAATGGTGACGTTGCTAGAGTTGAAATGCATAATCCAGCTAAAATTATACCAATCAATAAATCTGATCTTTTATTTGAATTGAGACCTGGTAGTTATGTTCCACATGAACAATTTTTAGAAAATTATAGAGGAAGAAATGCAAATTATAATAGAAGAGGTGCTAATGAATCAAGAGGTGGATTTACTCGTAATAATAATTTTAATAATAATAATAATAATAATAATAATAACAATTCAATACCTGGTGGATCATATGGAATACCATCTTATAATAATAATCGTAATTCAAATGATTTACATCAAGGTGGTAAAACACCAAGTTGGTCAAGCGGTGGTAAAACTCCAAGTTGGGGATCATCAAATAATGGAGGTAAAACTCCAAGTTGGTCAAGCGGTGGTAAAACTCCAAGTTGGGGATCATCAAATAATGGAGGTAAAACTCCAAGTTGGTCAAGTGGTGGTAAAACACCAAGTTGGTCTAATGGAGGTAAGACACCAGCATGGGGATCATCAAATAATGGTAGTAAAACACCAGCTTGGAATTCTAGTAATTCAGGAAATAAAAGTTCATGGGGAGGTGAATCAAGTCATAGTATTAAGACTGAATATGGACCAGGTGATGAAAGTGTATGGGGTGGTGATTCAAATGACGATCATAATGATAAAAGTGATTGGGGTGTTACACCAACAGTAGGAGACTGGGATGCACCAACGCCTTCATTTATCAAAAAAGAGGAACAAGATTAGTTAGTTAGAACGATAGAACAAATACTAATTACATTAATTACTACAACAAAACTAATAATAAAAAAACAATGATAAATATATTTTGTAAAAAAATAAATATCGTATATAAATAATATAACAAAAGATAATTACTTAATTACTGTATTGAATGTGGATGTAACAGAAAAAACATAATGAAAATTTTGTGTACAACGAGTGTTTTTCTTTTTCGGGTGAGTGTTGTTTGTTTTTGTTTGAGCTCTTTTTTTGTGTTTTTTTTGTGTTTTTTTTTTTTTTTTATACTTTTTTACAAACGACGTGTCCGTGTTGAAGTGGGTTGTTGATTTTTTGGTTTTTTGATTTTTTGATTTATTTTCCTTTAGGTGTTTACAAGTTAATAGCTTGCTTTATTTACTTTTATTTTGCTTCTTTTTTTTTCACTTTTCACCTAATTATCTCTATTTACTTCCTATAGTATTATTTATATATAACACCTTATTCTTATAATAATGAAGTATACTTGTATATATACTATACTAATTGCATTTTTTGCATTATTTGGTAATGTTAATGCACTTCGTTTTGAACTACCAGCTGTACAAGGTGGTTCAAATGAAGCTCAATGTGTTAGAGAATTTGTAACTGATGGCCAATTAGTTGTTGTTACAGTTTCAAGTACTGGACGAATTGGTGATGGACAAATTTTATCAATGCGTATTACAAATTCAGAAGGTGATGAATATCGTCGTAAAGATGATATTGCAGGTAATATTAAAGTTGCATTTAGCGCTCATGAAACTTCAAGTTTTGATATATGTTTTACAAATCGTTTACAACCAGGTTTTAATCAAAGAAATGGAGGTACACAACTTTCAAGAGAAATTGAATTAGAAGTTGAAGCTGGTGCAAATGCAAGAGATTGGAATGCAATTCAAAGTGCTGAAAAATTAAAACCATCTGAAGTTCAATTAAGAAAAGTTGATGAAATGTTAGAAGAAGTTATTACAGAATTAGAATATTTAGTTAAAAGAGAAGAACGTTTAAGAGATACAAATGAAAGTACTAATCGTAGAGTTAAAAACTTTTTCGTTGCAGGTACTGTTATGTTAATTAGTGTTGGTGTTTATCAAATTCACTACCTAAGAAATTATTTCAGATCTAAACATATTCTTTAATTTAATTTTATTTTTTAATTAAATACCCGTATAAATATGAATTTATTTTAATATATAAATTTATCTTATCTTTTGAAATTCTATATATATATATATATATATATATATATATAAATATATTATTAAATTTAAAAATAGATTGAATTTTTTTTTTAGTTTCGTTTATTATCTAAACATACGCAGTCTTCCAAGTAATATAAAAAAATCAACATAAGATATGAATACTTTACCATTACCAGCAGTTTGTAACATACCAATTGCACTTGCATCTAATTTACCAATATCAATTAATTTTTTAACATCATTAAGATATAATTTTTCACCTCTTAATTTTTCCTTATCCAAAATATCATTATTCTTCAGAGCTGACCATACATCCTGCCACAACATATCAATATCATTTATATTATTAATTAATAATAACCAAAAATAACCATTGTATAACCATTTTTCAAAATCTAAAATATCTGTACCATCAATTGCCCATAATTCAAGTTCATTATCTTTAGGTATTATTTCAATTGGTATTCGAAGTTCATCTCTTAGTATATTAGGTAAATCATTTATTTTAATATCTGGTTCTAATTCAGTTAATTTGGAATATATGTCAATTAGCTCAATTTCATAATCTTCGGGTATATTATATGCCTTTGAACCTAATCCTGATGTTGATTTATAAAAAGGAGGCTCAAATGCAGTTATTTCAAGTCCTGTTTTCTTTCTACCCATTTATTTTATCTATATTTGTTGGTTGAAAACAATAATAAATACGAAAAAAAGTAAAACAGCATTCTTTATAGATTGCTATAGATTAATTTTTTTAATTCATGATTGATCACGTTTTTTATTTTTTCTTTACTCACCGTAAAGCGAAATTTAATGCACTACTAAATAAAAACTACAAGTATAAATTTAAATAATATTTGCCCTTTTTTCAAATAGATTGGTATACGTAAGTATATATATATATGATATGTATATAGGAATAAATGATAAAAAAAAGCATACACATTGATCAATCTTAAACAGAAGCAAAGAGGAAAAATCAAAGAATAGAACTAAATATTAATTATAAGCTGAAGAAATAAAATAGAATAAAAAGAATAACTTAACAAAAATCTATTAAAACCTTTTTTTTTTAAAAGAAAGAAAATACATCATTTTTGAATATTTATGAAATAATAATAATCTGAAATTTATTATTATTAAACTTAATTCTTAACACCAAATTGTTTTTCAACAGCTTCAATAATTGATGGAATACATTCAGAATTTGCTAAAGTACTTTGATCACCTAAAGCTTTTGCTTCACCACTAACAATTTTTCTTAAAACTCTTCTAACAATTTTACCTGATCTAGTTTTTGGTAAATCATTAACAATAATAATAGTTTTTGGAGCTGCAAATGGACCAATTGTTGCTCTAATACTTAATCTTAAATCTTGTCTTAATTTTAATAATGATGCATCATCACTAATAATTGAATTATCCTTTAATTGAACAAATGCAATAACTGCTTGACCTGTAATATCATCATTAATACCAACAACTGCAGCTTCACTAACTCTTTCAGAATCTTCTAATAAAACAGATTCAATTTCAGCAGTTGATAATCTATGACCTGAAACGTTAACAACATCATCAACTCTACCTCTAATCCAATAATAACCATCATGATCTCTACCAGCACCATCACCTGTAAAATAATAACCTGGATATGGTTTTAAATAAGTTTCCATAAATCTTTTATGATTTTTATAAACAGTTCTTGCCATTGATGGCCATGATGATTTAACTGCTAAAACACCTTCAACATCATTACCTTCTAAAACTTTACCACTTGTTGGATCAATAATAACGGCATCAATACCGAAAAATGGTAAAGTTGCAGCACCTGGTTTTGTTGGAACTGCACCAGCTAATGGTGCAATTAAATGAGAACCAGATTCAGTTTGCCAATAAGTATCAGATATATGACAACAACCATGACCAATTTTTTCATCATACCATTGCCAAATTTCACTTGCAATTGGTTCACCAACTGAACCTAAAGTTCTTAATGATGATAAATCATAATTTGAAATTTCATCTTCACCAGATTTTTTTAACATTCTTAAAGCAGTTGGGGCAACATAAAAATGAGTTGCTTTATTTTTTTCAATAATTCTCCAAAATCTACCAAAATTTGGATAAGCTGGAGTACCTTCAAAAATAATTGATGTAACACCTAAAGTTAAAGGACCATAAAGTGCATAAGAATGACCTGTAATCCATCCGACATCACCAGCTGTAAATAATACATCTTCAGGTTGTAAATCAAATACATATTTTGTTGTCATTGCAGCACCTAAAAGGTAACCACCAGTACAATGAACAACACCTTTTGGAGCACCAGTTGAACCAGAAGTATATAACATAAATAAAGGATCTTCTGCATCAACTGAAACAGGTGGTAAATAACCTCTAAATTCAGGTGCAATATCTTGCCAATAAAAATCTCTATTCTCTTGCATAAAAATTGCTGGATTACCAGTTCTTTTATGAACTAAAACTTTTTCAATTGTTGGACATTCTTTTAAAGCTTCATCAACAATTTTTTTATTATTAATTGTTTTACCACCTCTTTTACCTTCATCAACTGTAATTAAAATTTTACATTCAGCATCATTAACTCTTTCTTTAATTGAACCAGCAGAGAAACCTGCAAAGATAACTGAATGAACTGCACCTAATCTAGCACAAGCTAACATTGCAATAATTGCTTCTGGTGTCATTGGTAAATAAATTGCTACATTATCACCTTTTTTAACACCCCAAGATTTTAAAACACCTGCAACTTGAGATACATCTCTTAATAATTCACCAAATGAGATTTTTCTTGATTCATTTTCATCATCAGCTTCAAATATAAGTGCAATTTTATTTGGATTTTCAAATGCATGTCTATCAACGCAATTATAACAAGCATTTAATTTACCACCAAGAAACCAAGCTGAATCACCATTTTCTAAAGTACCAGATTTAATTTTATTAAAATCTTTATCCCAAGAAAGAAATTTTTTTGCCATTGGACCAAAAAAAGATTCAGGATCTTCAATTGATTGTTTATACATTTTTTCATAATCTTCAATTGAAGATAAAGATTTTGAAGGTTGTTTTTCAAAGAAAGGTTTTGGAGTTGGTCTTGCAGTTATACCATTTGCTTCATGAACAACAGTATGTGATTTAATATCAGACATAATTGATTGATTGAATAAATTAAATATAAAATTTTATAATTAATTAGTTTTTTAATTTAATTAAATTGAAAAAGATGATGAATTTAAAAGAACTAAAAAATGTTAATAATAAAAAAAGGAAAATAATAAAATAAACAACAAATAAAGAAAGAAAGATTTGAAAATTAAAACAATTAAAGAATTTAAAACAACTAAAGAAACATATACGAAATAATAAAAATAAAGTAAATGAAATAGATGATGAGAAACAAACTAATAGATAGATAGGTTGAATTGAATTTAATTAAATTGAATTAAACAAGATATAATTAAAAGATGGTAAAAAGATAGTAAGACTGAGCACCAAAAATATGAAATTTGAAGGTGAAAAAAAAAAAAAAAAATTAGTTGTTGGTTCAACAACGGATGGATGGATGATTTTATCATAATAATAATAATAATAATAATAAAAAACGTCGTATAAATTTTATTTATTATTTATATTTCGCATTAGTGGAAAAGGAAGAAATGTTGATCTTTAAAATGTTTGTTGTTCGGCTTACGTAATTCACCAATTAACCCGATAAGCCTATTAAAGAAGTTATATGCGTCACACAGTAAATTAAACAATCAAACAATTAAACAAACAATTAAGTAAATAAATTGATGAATAATGAATTTCCATTAATCCAGTAATATTAAAATAATAATTATAATAATAATTATAATAATAATTATAATAATAATAATAATAATAAAATATCATCGAAATTTATTTATCTCTATATATTTTTATTATATATATCTGATTTACATTTACATCAAGAAATATAAAACAATATACAATAATATATAATTTGATATATAAATTATAAATACTCCGTCAATTCACTTCCCATTTGCCCATATATTGATAGCTTGCCCTTCAACCGTCTTTTACTCTCTCTATACTAATTATTGTAATAATAATGTTATATCTTATATAATAAGGAGAAGGCTCTGTCATAATTTCACTGTAGTATAATATAATATAGTATAGTATTGTGTAGTTTTATTTTTTTTTTATTTTTTCATTTATTTCACCGAGAGAATTCAACATTTTTTCTTTTAAACACAGCCTTGATTTGTTTAATTAGTTAAAAAGAAAGAAAGAAGAAAGAAAGAAAGAAAGAAATGCAGTGGACGATCGACGTGGATTGGAAAAATTTTAAAATTTAAAATTATAATTTCTTTCTTTGCTCATCGACGCGACGCAAAAAGCGACCCGTCGACTTTTTGTTCTCTAATTTTTTAATTTTTTAAAATTCCTTTTTTTTTTTTTTTTTTAAATTTAATTACAATGTAAATTCTCACAATTTTTATTTAAATAAATTAATGAGGTCAAATTGCCCACCTAAATTGTTTAATTTAACAATTGTTGACAATTTGGTGATTGATTGATGATCATGATCATGATCATTTCAATAAATTTAATTCTAATATTTAATTAATTAACAAATTATATATTTTTAAAATTTACAAATTATTTCAAATTGATTGATTATATTCATTATACCAATACAATTAAGTCAATTGGATTACTTATTCATTTATTATCTCAAATATATTATTAATCTTACAATTAATTATAATAATATTTTTTTTGTTTTTTTTTTTAAGAAACTAGGGTTTCTTTGTTAAATAAATAAATACAAATATATATATATATATATATATATATATATTCCTATCCAAAAGAAGAAAAAAAAATATTTATAATTATTCATAATTATTCATAATTATTTTCTTTTCTTTGTAAATTGTTAATTAAATTACCCTAAAAATGTCTAATAATACTATTAATAATAGTAATAATGATTCATATTCTCAATTGAATATACCAAAAATTAGAAATCAAACTTCAAATGCAGCTCCTGCAACTCCAAGAATGTTAAGAAATGCATCAAATTCAATTTCTAATTCAATTAATAATAATAATAATAATAAATTTAATAATAATAACATAGCTCCAAATAATTTATCTGATGAATATACAATCAATCCTGATTATGCTCCTAAAACTCCTTCAAAGAGAATAAATTCTTCAAATATTCATCAACGACAATCTTCAAATAATAGAAATGGTTTATTACCAGGTGTTGATTTTAATCCAATTAATTCACCACAAAGAATTTCAAGTAGAAATTCAAATTCATCACAACAACAACAATATCAATCTTCAACTCCTCATCGAATAGTAAATCAAAATCAAAATTCAAACTCAAACTCAAACTCAAACTCAAATTCAAATTCAAATTCAAACTCAAATTCAAATCAAAATCAAAATCCAAATTTAAATCAAAATCCAAACCCAAATCAAAATCAAAATCCAAATTCAAATCAAAGTCACAGTCAACAAATTCAACAACAACAATTTCATAGGAAAGCAATAGGTGATTGGGAATTTACTAAAACTATAGGTGCAGGTTCAATGGGTAAAGTTAAATTAGCAAAACATAAAATTACAAATGAAATTTGTGCAATTAAAGTAGTTACTAGAGCTGCAAAAGTTTGGCAAAGGCAACATTTAAATGATCCACCTACAAGTGATCCACATGAATTAGCTCAAAGAAAGAAAGAATATGAAAAAGAAGTTGCTAGAGATAAAAGAACAATTAGAGAAGCTGCATTAGGTAAAATACTTTATCATCCATTTATTTGTAGATTATATGAAATGTATGCAATGTCAAATCATTATTATATGTTATTTGAATATGTTTCAGGTGGTCAAATGTTAGATTATATAGTTGCTCATGGTTCTTTAAAAGAATCACAAGCAAGAAAATTTTGTCGTGGAATTGGATCTGCTTTAGATTATTGTCATTCAAATAATATTGTTCATAGAGATTTAAAAATTGAAAATATAATGATTAATAATTCAGGTGAAATTAAAATAATTGATTTTGGTTTATCAAATTTATATTCAAATGATCATTTATTAAAAACTTATTGTGGTTCATTATATTTTGCAGCACCTGAATTATTATCAGCTCATCCTTATAGAGGACCTGAAGTGGATATTTGGTCTTTTGGTGTTGTTTTATTTGTATTAGTTTGTGGTAGAGTTCCATTTGATGATAAAAGTGTTTCAAATTTACATGAAAAAATTAAAAAAGGTCATATTGATTATCCTGATCATTTATCAATTGAATGTGTTGATTTATTAAAAAGAATGTTAGTTGTTGATGTTTCAAAAAGAGCAAATATTTATGAAGTTTTATCACATAAATGGATGAATAAAGGTTATAATAATATAGTTTCAAATTATATTCCACTTAGAACTCCAATTCAATTACCATTAAATTATGAAGTTATAAAAGAAATTGTTAATTTAAATTTAGCAATTAGTGAAGATCAAGTTTCAAATGATTTAACAGAAATTTTAAATTCAAATTATTATATTAAATGTGTTAATAATTGGATTTTAAAAAATTCAAATAATTCAGATCAATATGATCCAACTTTATTAGATCCAACTAAAAGTTTTCATCCTTTAATTTCAATTTATTATTTAGTTAATGAAATGATTGATAGGAAAAAATTAAAAAATAATAATTTAATTAATCATAATCAAATTAATCAACAATTAGATAATTCAAATAATCAATTTACAACTCCTCAAATTCAACAAAATCCTGTATTTAATGTTACTTCATCTCATCCAAATATGGTACATGAACCACAAAATAGAATTGTAACACAACCAATACCACAAAAATATCAACATAGACGTTATAATAGTCAACAATTACCACAACAAAAAGATCAATCACAACCACAATTACAATCTCAATCACAAGTTCAATCATCTCAATTTTCAAAACATGCACAACATTTAAATTCAATTCAAGTACCAAATGCTGCTTATACTTTACCATTCCCAGAAGCTGCACATACTTCACCACATACAGAAGTTTCTCCGCATTCATTTAGTAATCAAATTAAACCTTCAATTGATCAAATTAATATTGTTCAACAACAATCAACACCACCACCTCAACAACAACCTTCACCATTAGAAGATAATAATGTTAATTCATTATTAAGAAAATTAAGTACTAAAAAACAAAGAGCAGATGATAATACAAGGGATAAATCAAAAGATGATGTTAGAAGAATTGTTAGTGTTAAAGTTACATCAAAGGAAAAACAACAAACATTACAATCACCATCTCAAGTACCTCCATTATCAAATACATCAAGAAAGAAATTAACACAACATCAACGTGCAACTTCTGCATATACTGCATCTGCATTTAATACTGAAAATCAAAATTCTAATTCAAATATTTTAACAACTACACCACTTCGTAAAGAACCATCATCAAATTCAATTCGTAAATATCATCCATCAGCAAGGGCTAATTCTGTTGGTCATACTAGAAAACACTCACTTAATATTAATAAATCTGGTACTTATACCGTTGATCAAAATGCACCACCATTACCACAATTTAATACAAATGGCACTGATTATGATGGTTTCTTTGATGATGAAATGGATAGTATAACATTCTCTGAAGATTCAGAAAAACCAAGGAAAAAATTAACTGAAAAGCAAATTATTGAAGAGTATGAAAAAGCACCACCTAATACTATGCCATCAATTGAATTCCCAAAAACTTTATTTTTGAAAGGTTTTTTCTCTGTTCAAACTACCTCAACTAAACCATTACCAATTATTAGATATGATATTATAACCGTTTTACCTCAATTAGGTGTTCATTTTGTAGAAGTTAAAGGTGGTTTTATTTGTGTTCATTATCCATCAATTGTTGAAACTCCAAAGAAAAGAGTTTCAAGTAATTTAAGTAGTCCTTTAAGATCTCCAACTAAATCAATTCATAATACAATTGATGAAACATTTGATGATAATAATTATATTGATACAGTTGATGGTTTAAAAACTCCAACATTAAGTGAAAATTCTTCACAAATTTCTAAATCAAAAACTCATGATATTACAAATACACCAGATATGTCAGATAAAGGTTACAATTCTGTTTTATCAACACCTTTAAAGAATTCACATAGAAGGAAATTTTCATTAGGTAATGGATTATTAGGTTCAAAGAAGGGTGGTGAAAAATTAACAGTTTCAACTAATATGTCACCTGCAAATGAATATAATATTCCTACAACTCCGGCTCCAGCTAATATTACATCACGTAGTTTAGATGAAAGTTCCGAATCATTAGCATTAGATGAAAGTAATGGTGCAAGTGATATGTTAGTTTCAAGTAGAGTTGAACAACAAAATAATGGAAATAGATCCCCAAGCATTGCATCAGGTGGATATAATAATGATTCTGAACATAGAACTAAAGAGAAGAGTTCTAAAACACCACTTAAATTTGAAATTCATATTGTTAAAGTTCCACTAGTTGGATTGTATGGTATTCAATTTAAGAAAGTTAGTGGTAATACATGGTTATATAAATCATTGGCAAGTGAAATTTTGAATAGATTGAATTTATGATAAAATCAAAAAATATTTGAATTATATTTTTTATTTTTGTTTTTATCTTTATTACCACGACTTTTATTTTATTTTTCTTACGTATCACATATACCAAATATTTATTTAATTACTATTTTGATTTATTTTCTTTTCATCTCTTTTTGATTTATTAATTTTATTTTAATTTATTTTAATTTTATTTTAATACTTATTTTAATTTATTTTAATTTATCTTAATTTATTTTAATTTATTTTAATTTATTTTAATTTATTTTAATTTATTTTAATTTATTTTAATTTATTTTAATTTATTTTAATTTATTTTAATTTATTTTAATTTATTTTAATTTATCTTAATTTATTTTAATTTATTTTAATTTATTTTAATTTATTTTAATTTATTTTAATTTATTTTAATTTATTTTGATTTATTTTAATTTATTTTAATTTATTTTAATTTAATTTATTCAATTTTATTCCATTTTACTTTGTTTTAAACTTTTTCTTCCTCTATTATTACCTATTATTACCGTTTATAAATTATTCACTTCTTTATTAGCATCTGATAACGAGTTTCTTCTCTATAAACTATACTTCTATATATATATATATATTTATATATCATTAATGATTTAATTTTACGTCAATCCTATAATATATTCTTGTTACTTCAGAAGAAATTATCGCGAGAGTGAATTGTCACACAAAAATTGACAACAAGAAAGGAGATATTACAATAATCAAGGGACAATAAAATATACTTTAATATATATATTTCAACATAATATAATAAAGATATAAAATCAAAAAAGAGAAGAAACACTATGAGAGGAGTATTTAAAGATATTAAGAGAATAGCATCATTGTCTATACGGACGATTGCGGGATTACATTTATTTACATCAACATGCTTTGAAATTTCACAAACTGAAGGGGCTAGTATGTTACCAACACTTCAAGCAAGTGGTGATTTTTGTGTAGTTGACAAACGATTTAAAAATGGTAATGGGATTGGAATGGGAGATATAATAGTTGCTAGAAAACCAACACAACCTGATAGTTGGGTTTGTAAAAGAATTACTGGTATGCCAGGTGATATAATTTTAATTGATCCAAGTCGAAATAATATTGAAAAGATTAAAGATAAATATTATAATGAAGAATCTAAAATTGAACAAGAAACTGAATTTTCTTCAAGATTCAAAGAAATTAAATTTAATAAAAATGATTATAATCGTGATCCATATGATCAATTTATAATTATACCTGATGGTCATGTTTGGGTAACTGGTGATAATTTAAGCGATTCAATTGATAGTAGAACTTATAGTGTTTTACCCATGGGATTAATAGGTGGTAAGATTATAATTGGTATGTATTTACCAAATATAATGGGATTTAAAGGTGATTATTATAGATTTTTAGCAAATACATTTAATGAAATATAAATTTTGCAAATTTTGTAGATTTTTAACGAATTAAATAGTAATACTTATATATATTCTTTGTAAAATTATAAATTTGATCAACGAAGATTAGAGGATCTTAATTTGTACATGTCTTTTAAAGTTTTAGAACCAAAATATAATGAGCATATACCTGTTAATGCAAACCTTTTCAAAGATTTAAAAATTGAAGTTCCTAAATAATAATCAAAAAAGTAATATTCAAATAAGAATATAGATAATAAAAACAATGAAACCATTGGATTAAATTTTAATAAGTTATTAATATTTGCTGCTTGGAAATAATTCCAAGCTAATAATAAAACAACTAAGGAAGCCAATAGTAAAAATACATATTGTGTTGATATAAAAGATGGTAAATTTTTTGGATCTGATTTAAATATATGAATGATTTCATTTTTGACACCAAATCTAATTGGTAATTCAATTGTTCTATCTAATTTTAATTTTTCAGATGGTAATATTGAACCTGCTTTGATTACTGAATTTAATGATTCATTATCATCATCACCAGTTATAATTTGAATATCAATTTTGTCTTGAGATAATAAATAAGGTGATATTTTATTTACAGGTATATTTAATTCATAAATTTTTTGTTCAACTAATCTTGGTGTAAAATACATTTCAGATTGAATATTTTCACTTGATAATGTAACAGTTACTTGTTTTGGGAATAAAAATTTAAAATCATCAGTTTTAACATTTGAATTAATTTCGTCAACTAATGTGAAACCTAAAGAAATTCTTGTATCTGTTATGTTCAATGGAGTACTTTTTGAAAATAAACCAAAATTTTGATCATCGATTCTAACTAATCCTTTACCAATTTTAATTGCATTACATGGAACTAATAATGCAAAAATAAAAGCTGTAAATAAACACAATATTTTATTATAATTAGTCATCTCCAATTGAGTATATTTATTTAAAAAAAAACAGCTTTAATAATCAAATAAACAACTAACTTTATCACTAAATCTTGTTGATGACTTTTTTAAAACACTTATAAATAAACGTGGCATTTCCAATTAAATATTATAGACATTTTGAAATTGTTTTTTTTTTTTCTTTATACTTTTTGAAATTTACATTAATATATTATAATTATTTAACGAGTTTAAAATCGTAATGAATTAGAGTCGATCGACGCGAAAAACAAAAAAGAGAAGCAATTATTAAGAAGGCTCAGCGTTATTATTACTTCTTTTTATTAAATTGTTGAAGCAAACACAATATTAAGTCAATAAGTTGGTCGTTTGTTAAATTATAAACATTAAACATAAACAAATATACATAATTTCATCAATCTAATATAGATTAAACACGAAGTCTTTGATTTTCCTTGGTAAGTCTTTCAATTTCCTTTGACATACTATCATTAAGTTCCTGCACACGTTTATTCTTCTCCATCGTTTGCTTTATAACATCAAATTGACTTAATGCTTGTTCAACCTGTGCATTTAAAGATCGCTTTTCAGCAGCCAATGTTTCATTTTCTTTATTAAGCTTTTCACTTTGTTGTGCAACTGATATTTTCTCTTCATTTAATTGTTTATAGTTATGTAAAAGTTCTTCATATGCTTTTTGTTTAGCCTTTAAAGTTTCTTTTAATTCTTGATTTTTAGATGAAAGTTTTTCAAGTGAATAACTAACTAATTGAGCATTTGCAGAATCATTTAAAATAAGAAATTCTCTATGAAATCGTACTAAATCAGATGAATTTTGTTGTTTAATTTTACTATCTTTATCATTTGAAGGAAATATATTTAATTCTTTTCTTAAATTAATAATTACATCAATTAATGAATTAGCTCCATAAATTATAAATCTATGTAATACATTTGTTAAACCTAATGGATGATTATTTATTGCAACATCATTTTTAAATAATAGTAAAACAAAATCACACCAAAATTTATTCGAATTAATTAAATTCATAACATAAGATAATGGATTAATTTTTTCAGATTGTAATAATAAAATTTTTGGATCAATAGATTCAATTGAACGTAATAATAAAAATTGGAATTCTCTTGAATTATCAGTTGGTTTAATAATAAATTCATCTATTAATAATGCAACAATTAAAGCTTGTGGTAAAATATTATGTGATGCACATCTATAAACAAAAGCAGCAACAAAAGCATTTGGTTCAATTGTTTTATTTTGAATTTTAGTTTCAATTGAATCATTTAAAACAATTTCATTTGTTATAGAAAAAACAGAATAAATTTTCATTAAGTCATTCTTAAACTGTTGCTTTTGTTTCTCTGTTGATCTTAATAATGGTGATAATCCATCAATTATATTATCAAATTTTGTTATAGTTTCATCATCATAAGTATAATTTGATAATTGAAATGTATCTTCCTTAACTTTAAGTGAATTTAATAATAATGTATAAAGTGCTGGTAAATTACCACTTTCAAAACTATCTGATCTAATTTCACTTAAAACTTCAATATAATCATTTGATGCATGAATTTTTTCAAAATAAGCATTATTTGATATAGTTAAATTGGCCTTTGATAATAAATTAATAATTATTTCAATTTGATATTTACGACTCTGAATTAAATATCTTTCCTTTGTTAAATGAAATGGTTCTTCCTTGTATGATAATTTTGATGAATTAGATGAATTTATACTTAATCTTGATTTTCTAGTAAGAACTGGAGAAAAATGAGAACCTTCAATTCTTTCCATTCCGTAAGAATCTAAAACTTGTGGTTTAAATTCATGTGATGGTCTAATCGGAGTATGTGGAGGACGCATTGGTAATGGAGGTGAATCTGGTGTTGATTGGATTTTTTCATTATTATTTATTGCCGTATCGGCAGAATCTCGTTCATTAATAGATACATTGAGGTCTATATAATCGTTATTATTATTACTAATATTATTGTTATTTGAGTCTATCTTTTCATTTAATTCTTCTTCATTATCAGATACAGGCATAACAGGTGTTATCAAAGAAGTTGCACGTGAGTTTCTCATACTTATATTACGGCTCAATACTCTTCGAGAAATTGAAGAAACACGACTTGGAGTTGATTTAGGTAAATCTGACGTTGTTTGAGTGCTTTGCACATTATCATGATCAATTGATGGAGTAATTGATAATGGAACAAGTGGTACTTGAGAAGCTCCTGAACTTAATGTTTGAACTGGTTTTTGTCTTTGTTGTTCACTCATAGCAATGAATTTCAATTGTGGTTTGATTAGCGAGATGATATAATGATTAATTGGCTGTTATGAACGACTGTAACCCAATCAGTCAAGGAATTGTAGATATAGTAATGATGTTTTCTCAAACGCATTTGTTTGTATCCCTTCCATTTTATTGTGAGCAGGAAATTTGGTTATTTTTGCACTAATTTTATTTCCCACACAAAATAATATATATAGCAATATACAAGAAAGTGGCGTCGATCGGCGCCTGCTTTCACTCAAAAATTTTATTTTTAATTTTTTTAATTTTTTAATTTTTTTTTTTTTTTTTTTTTTTTTTTTTTTTTTTTTTTTTTTTTTTTTTTTTTTTTTTTTTTTTTTTTTTTTTTTTTTTTTTTTAATTTTAGTTTAATTTTTTTTTTTTCTACATTGAAATTATCTTCAAAGGAAGAAATAAAGACAAAAAAACTATTCACGTTTTAATAACATATTGCAGCAACACAAGAATAATGTCTAATATAGTCGGAATAGAGCATGATAGAGTTACAAATACTACATCAACAGACTTTCCTGGTTATTCACCAGAATCTGTAGGAATGGAATGGGATCTAGAAAAATTTAAGAAATCTTTTAAATTAGATATCAAATATATTTCAGAAAGAAATGCTAATTTTGATTTAATTGGTGTTGATACATCTATTGCAAATGCATTTCGTAGAATTATGATTGCAGAAGTTCCATCTGTTGCTGCTGAAAATGTTTATATTTTTAATAATACATCAGTTATTCAAGATGAAGTATTAGCTCATAGAATTGGTTTAGTACCATTAAAAGTTGACCCTGATCAATTAAATTGGATTAATAAAGATGCTGATGAAAAAGATAAATTTACAGATGATAATACAATTGTTTTATCCTTAGATATTGCATGTACAAAAAATCCAAATGCAGATCCTAATTCAACAGATCCTGATAATTTATATAGAAATCATAAAGTTTATGCAAAACATTTAAAGTTTGAACCACAAGGTCGTCAAGTAGAAATATTTGCTAATAACCCAGTTGTACCATGTGATCCAAATATTTTATTAGCAAAATTAAGACCAGGTCAAGAAATTTCACTTAGAGTTCATTGTATTTTAGGTATAGGTTCAGATCATGCAAAATTCTCTCCAGTTTCAACTGCTTCTTATAGATTATTACCTGTAATTGATATTAAACAACCGATTATTGGTAAAGATGCATTGGAATTTCAAAATTGTTTTCCATCAGGTGTTATAGATATAAATGAAAAAGGTGAAGCTTATGTTAAAGATTCTAGAAAAGATACAGTTTCAAGAGAAGTACTTAGACATGAAAAATTTAATGGTAAAGTTAAATTAGGTAGACGTAGAGATCATTTTATTTTTAATGTTGAAAGTACAGGAGCAATGCCACCAGAAGAAATATTCTTTAAATCTGTTAGAATTTTAAGAAATAAAGCTGAATATTTAAGATCATGTCCAATTGGAAATTTAAACTAAAAACTTGTAAAAAATAATAACATTTGTAGTCATAATAGTTTAAGGACAATATAAATATAAAGTAAACAAAAAAAAATAACAATAAAAGAATAATAATAAAAAGATATTTGAATATATACGTGATTTTTATATTATTTAACGCTATATATATATTTATGTATACAATTTACCGAATGCTTCAAATGGATTCACTTTTAATACTTTTGTTCTACCTTGACGACCATCAAATTTTCTGTTCTCTACATTATTATTTGCTCCTTCTTCATTTTCTTCCTCCGAAATTCTATCAATTATACCAAATCCTATAATATAATTTGTTAAAATTTCAAGCAATTGAATTACAATTACTATAACATCAAATAATAAAATAATAATACATTTATTGAATTTAGATCTCGTTCTTGTATCACCAATAAAATTTAACATAGCAGATCCAATTGTAAATGCTTTTTCTGACGACCAATAATTAGCATCAGAAATATATTTATCAGTATATGCACTTTCTCTAATACTTTTCCTAAGTGATCCAAAGAATGAATAACAAGTACCATTAAAATTATCACCCAAACAAAACAGTATTTGATATAAAATCATAATTAACCATAAACCAATTAGAAAATTAATAATTTTTCGAACAAAACTTATCTTTTCCTTAATTGTCCAATTTGAAAATAAATTTTCTATTTCATCAAACGTATCTGCTGGCCCTGTATTTGTTGTTCCTAATAATGTAGTTGACATTCTATTGTCATTAGAATTATTATTTGATGCAGTATTTTCGTTGCTATTATTAGTATTAAGTCGAAGTATTTGGGAAGTTCCTGATAATCTACCTAATGTTCCAAGTCGACTAAGACCAGGAAATACTTCATTACTAGTATTCGATGATGACATAACATACGATAATATAAGTTGCATAAAACATCGTATAAAAAAGCAAAAAACAGATTCATCATATATATATAAAATGTAATACAATACATATAAAACAGTTGAAAGGTCATTACTAAATTCTTCAACTAAATGTTTAAGTTGTTGTTGATAAACCAACATGTTATTATATTTTAACATTTCTTGGACACCTGGCCTTAATAGCATTTCTTGCATTTGATATTTTTATTATTATTTATAGTAATATCCTATTTGATAAAAATATCCTATATTGTATACATATTCTTTTCTTTTGAAAAGAAAAAAAAAAATAACAATATGTATAACCAATTAATTGTGATGATCATATGCTGATAGGATTCATGTTAAAAGAAAGGCATAACTAAACTACTTTGACGTCCTTACTATAATAACGCGATATACATTTTTTCAATAAGTAAAAGAAATATTTTTGTTAAGGAATTATAAATTATGACATATATTATTAGAAAACAGAACTAGTAGTACAAAAAACTACATCTATATATATTTTATATATTTTAAAACATTAAATACAAAACATATAATTCAATCAATTAATAAATAGATTAATAACTAAATTTATGTAATATTTGATTTAATTTTTAGAATTAATCGAATTAATTAAATCACCACCTAAAATAGCACAATTTTTCAAAACATCATCAACATCTAATTTAACCAAATCTTTTTCAATTGGTTTAATTGGATAACTTATACCAACCCTAAACTTTCTTGATTCATTACCAGGTATAATTAAACCAGTAATTACACGATCAGAATAACCTGAATTGTTGATTATACAACCAAATTTACGTACACTCCAAACAATAACTTCACCATATCTTGAAATTAAATCTTTATAATAATTTAATGTTGGATCTGATGATTCATTAATATTTTCATAAGAATTAATTTGTTCAACTAAATTTTTAAATTTAAGGTTATTTGGCATGATACCAGACAAACGACGTAATTTTTTCAAACTTAATTTATTTGAATCTAATTTAATTATAATATCATAATCTTTTAATGCAGGTGTGAAAATCATTTTTATAAAATCATTACTTATTTCAACACCATTTTCATCATTTTTATTTAAAATATCCAATACAACCCTTGATAATGAAGTTAACCTTGATGCTATGACTAAAGAAATTCCTTTTGTCCAAATTTTACCTGAAATATCTTCCTTTGTACCAATAAAATATGGTACTTTTAAACCTTGTGGATCATTTTTTCTTAATCTTACAAATGATTGATTAATTTTTTGATAACTTGTTAAATCTAATCTATCTGTGATTTTATCGATATAATTATCATTATCATTATTAAATAAATTATCAATTTCATTATCATTATTTGATTTAAATTCTCTAGATAAATCTAAAATAAGTGGTTCTTCTTTCCAATTCCAATTTGCTAAAAATTTTAAAACTCTTAAAAATCCTGACATTACACTACCTGGTATACCATAAGGTGCAGGATCAACAAAAGATTGTAAAACAATTAATTCAACAACTTCTTCAGGTAAATGACTTAAAATCATTTGAGAATCTAACCATAATTTAAATAATCTAACAGTTGCAGAATAATAAGGGAAATGAGTAACTAAAATTGAAATTGAACGATGATGTTTAATTGCATTTGTATATTTTTGCATAAATCTAATATAAGATAATTCAATTGATGAAACTTTTGAAGGTCCATTTTTATCATTTGATGCATTTTCAATTGCTTTTAAATATAAAAATTCATCAATTTCAGTTAAAATTTTAATTGAAAATCCATAACCATCATTTCTTAAAATTTTTAAAATTGAAATATTTGAATTATATGGAATTGAATTATTATCTTTAATAATATAACAATTTAAATAATTTGAATTTTTTAATAATTCATTACAAATTTTTAATAAGAAAGCAGTTTTAGTATTTTCTAATGCAATAATTTCATTTGGCCAACGTGATGATGATTCAAATTGAATTATACATTCATTAAAAAAATCAGGATTACCAGTTGCAAATGGTACAGGTAAAAGTAATGAAGTATTTCTTAAAGATGAAGAAATTGGTAAAATATTTTTAATATTTAAAGGTAAATCTAAATTTAATAAATCTTTTGAAAATTCATCAAATGAATTTTTTAATTGAATAAAATGTTGTGGTAAAATTAAAGGTTGAGAATTTGATGAATGTGGTATTAAAGGTAATGGTAAAATTGAAGTAAATTTTGAAGAATTTACAATTAAATCATTTGATAATAAATGTGATTCATTTGAAGAATTTGATAAATGTTTATCTAAAATATATTTAACAATTGTTAAAACAACAGAATCTGTTGGTGAAACATCCCAAAGGCAACTCCATTGAACACTATTATCTTTATATCTTCTAATTTGAGCTTTATCACCCCAAAATGAAACAAATTTTTCACCTAATTCTTTATCTGTATGTAAAGGACCTTTTGTAACTCTTTTATCAGATTCACTTGGATTTAAGAATAAACCAATAATTAAATATTGAGAATTTAAATTTAAATTTGAAGGCTTCCTTTTATTAATTGACCAAGGTTGAGTTGATTTTGAGAAATGAATATCAATTTGATAAACTCTATTATTTAAAGCTTCTGATAAAATTTTAAAAATTTTATTACAAATATAATTTTCAAATGTTAAAAATGAGATTTTTTCTAATGAACCAAAATTATCTTCATTTAATTCAATTAATTTTGAATAAGGTATTGAAACAGTTGAATCATATTTTAAATAAGAATTTGTATTATTAATTAAAAATATTTGATTAAATCTATCTTTAACAACATCATTTAATAAATCTAAAGTTTCAATTGCATATTTTTTTAAAATTGAATAAGAAGATTTTGACATTTTCCATAATATATTAATTTTTGTATTTTTATCAAAAATTGTTGGTACATTAAAACCATTTTTTTTATAAGTTGATTTATTTTCACCAATTAATGAATTAAAAGATAAATAACCATTATCACAAATATCTTGAGTTGCTAAATAACGAATTGTACCTTTAAATAATTGATAAGATGAATAACCATGTAATAAAATTTTATTTGAATTTAAACCACCACCTTGTAATAAAGCTGACATTAAAATATTAAATTCGAAATGACCGAAACCACCTTTATTTAAATTTGAAGAAAATCCACGTTGATATAACCATAATTTACCTAAAGCAGCAGCATCTTTAAATGATTCAGTTGATTTTTTTGTTGTATATAAATATTTTAAATAATAAGAATAAGTTGAAGAAGATAAAATTGATGAATTATAAAAAGGAGTTGGAGGTAAATCATCAATTGAATTAATTAAAGAATTTTGAATTCTAATACAATTTTTATCAGGTAATAATTTTTTATTATCAAAACAACCAAATGGTAAACCAATTAAAATTCTAATTTTAAAATTTGTTTTATTAAAATATAAATTATTATTATTATTATTATTATTTTTAATTTTAATTTTATCATCAATTTTTGATGATATAATTAAAGAAGGACATAAATTATTACCATTATGATAATCAAATTTTAAATCAATTGGTAAATTATTTTCAGGTGCTAATAAACTTAAATGATGAGTTAAATAAGCTAAATAAAAAGCTTGTTTATATAAAATTCTATAATTTAAATAATCTTTTTGTTGAATTAAAGATTTTTGCATTGTTAAACAAACATCAATTGACATACCATTCTTTTGATTAATACCAGTTTTTAAACCAAATGAACCAATTAATGATATATCATCAGGACAAGTATATTGTAAATTATAATTTAAAGAATTTGGTTTTGGATCAGGGAATGGAATTTTAACATTTGAATTTTTAAAGAATGAAATTGCATCATCAAATGATAAAGGATCTGAATCTGGAATTAATTGAATTATATTATGTAATTTATGTAAAACTTTTTCAATTAATAAACAATTTGAATCTTTTAATTTAAGTTCTTTAATTAATTCATCAATTTCTAATCTAAAAATATTTGATTTAAATAATTCAGCAGTTTCTCTTGCAACTTGTAAATCATGTGATGATAATTTATTTGCTCCTTTTGATGATTTAAATTTTTTATTATTATTATCGATATTATTATTATTATTATTATTATTATTATTATTATTATTATTATTATTATTATTATTATTATCGATACTATTTATATTTATATCTACCTCATCATTTTTTCTTTTTAACATTATAGATGAGAATACTATATGATCGATTAATGAAAGAAGAAAAGAAAATAAGAAAGTAAAGAAAGATTCAATTAATAGTTAATGTAGATTTAAGAGAATATAGAAAAGTCTATTTCTAAATGTATAATAGATAGATATTTCACAATTTTTTGAATATTTTTTTTTTTCTTGTTCACTACAACGAAAAATACAAAAAAAAATACAAAAAAATACCAAAAAAAAAAAAAAAAAAAAAAAAAAAAAAAAAAAAAAAAAAAAAAAAAAAAAAAAAAAAAAAAAAAAAAAAAAAAAAAAAAAAAAAAAAAAAAAAAAAAAAAAAAAAAAAAAAAAAATAAAAAAAAAAAAATAAAAACGTCGACCGACGCATAAAAAGCTACAGTCATGTGACCAGTGGCTGTGCTGTCGACACCAGCTGTGGCGAAGTTCAATATTTTAAATAAATCCGTACACCAAATAAAGTGAAAGAATGACAAAAATAAAAAGGTTGTTAATTTTTATATTTTCTAAAAATAGAAACTACTAAAAAACCGATTCAAAATCCGAGAATTTATAATAATATTATAATAATAATAATTTATTAAAGAATGATCCATATCCGGAGATCCGCTAATTTCCATTTCATGCCTTATATTATATTTAAATAAATAAATAAATAAATAAATAAATAAATAAATAAATAAATTTTGTAAAAAATACATTCAATTAATCAACAATTCTTGTATAACAAAATAATATAATAAGTAATTAATTTAATTCCTCAAACACATGCCACATTTAAGGAATAATAATTGATCCTTTTTTAAATATCAAATTGATTTAACATGATGATTAATTTAATTATTTGATGATTAAAATTTAAAATTTAATATAATATAATAATAATTAAACTGAAAGTTAAAGCGATTCCGAGGCAATATAATAAATAATAATTACATATTAATTAATTATATATTATCATCGCGTTGGTTGGGGCTTGTTTGTTTTGTTGACACCAACAACTTTTTAATTAACTTCAACACATTTTAATATTTATTTTTATTTATTTTTATTTATTTTTATATTTAATTTTTATATTTAATTTTTATATTTAATTTTTATATTTAATTTTTCAAAAATTTTTTTTTTTTTTCACTTTCTTTTTCACATTTTTTTTTTTTTCATTTAGTTATTTCTAGAGTGTCTCTTTTTTCATTACTTTCCATTCCATTATTTGCCTACCACCTGTCTTTTCTTGCCCTTTCATCTCTTTCTGTTTTCTTCAACTTCTGTCATTTATTTGATTTATACTTTAATTTCATATATCTATTTATATTTATTTTTATATTATATATTTATATTTCTATTTTAACCTTTTTAAACTTTCAAATTATTTTCATATTTCTTTTTTTCTTTCTGTAGAGTAACTATTACAATATTCTCATTAAACGCAACACAAAACAAAACAAATAAAAAGAATACTGATTTTTATTATATTTTGTTTAAAATTTATGTTAATCATTCATTTATTAAATTAAGAATTTTAATTATTTAATTATTTAACTATTTAATTATTTACTAAAATGTTTGCTTCATCAAAATCAACTTCAAAATCTTTATTAAAATTTAATAATATTTTAAGATTAAATAATAATATTAATCGCCCCATTTTAATTATTAATAAAAATAATAAAAATTTTATTAATTTTAATTATATTCGTTTAAATTCAACAAAATCTAAAAATCCAGCTGAAGTTGCTTCACCAAAGAATAATTCAAAAATTATTATTAATAATATTAATAATAATAATAATAATAATAATTCAATTCAAAAATCTAATAAAAAATTAACAATTTGGGAAAAAGTTAAACATGAAGCTCATCATTATTGGGAAGGTACTAAATTATTAGGTTTAGAAATTAAAATTTCTTCAAGATTATTATTAAAATTAACTTCAGGTTATGAATTAACTAGAAGAGAATATAGACAATTACAAAGAACAACATCTGATGTTTTAAGATTATTCCCATTTGCAATGTTTGTAGTTATACCATTTGCTGAATTATTATTACCAATTGCACTTAAATTATTCCCAAATTTATTACCTTCAACTTATGAATCACAAACTGATAAAGATAAAAAATTAGCTTTATTAAGAAATACAAGATATAAAGTTGCACAAGTTTTAAAAAATTCAAAACAAATGGTTAATGTTACTTCAAGTTTAACTGATGATCAAATTAAAGATTTTAAAGATTTTATGATTAAATTAAGAAATTCAAAATCAAATGAAATTAAAAGGGATCAATTATTAAGAGTTGCTAAAATGTTTAAAGATGATTTAATTTTAGATAATTCACCAAGAGGTATGTTAATCGCTTTAGCAAAATATATTAATATTAGACCTTATGGTACTGATCAAATTTTACGTTATAGAATTCGTCATAAAATGTTAAAAATTAAAGCTGATGATAGATTAATTGAAGATGATGGAGTTGATAGTTTATCATTACCTGAATTACAACAAGCTTGTGCTTCAAGAGGTATTCATATGTTTAATGCAACTCCAGGTCAAATGAGACAATATTTAAATGAATGGTTAGATATGAGATTACATGAAAGAATACCTTCAACTTTAATGATTTTAGTTAATGCTTATACTTATGGTGATGTTGAAAGATATCCTTCAACTCATGAAGCTTTAAAAGCAGTTTTAAGTTCATTACCAATTGAAGTTTATCATGAACAAGAACTTCAAGTTGATATTGATAATGCAACAATTGAACAAAGATTAAAAGTTTTAAGAGAACAAGAACATTTAATTCAATCTGAAAATGTTCAAGAAGAAGGTCATAAAGTTTTAGTTAAAGATAAATTAAGTTTGGATGATGAAAAAGTTTCAGAAAAGAAATAATAATATCTTTTATTTTTCAAAAATTATATTTATTCACAATCTCTGTTTATGAAAAGAGTTGTTCTTATTTATTTGTTTAATAAAAATACAAAAAAAAAAAAAGTTACTTAAAATTGAAAAAAAAAAAA
>JAJLVB010000025.1:0-32288 GCA_030570135.1 Pichia deserticola | reverse complement strand
TTACTTTACTAAGCTAAATTACTTACATAATTATTTATATAAATTATTTCTTGAATTTAATATTTATAATATTTTTTTACTTAAATATTTATATGAATTTAATAATTGGTTAATGATTCAATTTTTTCCCTTGATAAAGTATCAGTAAATTCATCAGGATCATTATAATCAATTGATGTTAAATGTGATAGTTTGAGCTCATTTCGTATACGTTTAGATTTAGATATTTTAACATCTCCATATTTTTTCGTCTGAATAACTCTATCATTAAATTTATTATTCTCTTCATCATCATCTTTCTCTTTGGATATTTCTTGCTTCTTTATAAGATCTTTCATAGCAATTTTATTAGCATGATCATGATATTTCTTCTTTTTCATAAACGAAATTGATGGTTTGTAAATCCATTCTTTTTTTCTTTTGAATTTTCTTGCCTTAATTTCATCTCTTTCCATACACGCTAATTCATAGTCCCATAATGTAGAATATTGTTCTAAAATTTTAGATTTACTTGGCCTTTTGCCCTTTTCGTTTAATTTTGATAATTTCATCATTCGCCAGTTCGATCCTTTGTCTCCAAATTCAAATGGTATCTCCTCAATAGTAATATCAGTTTTGATCTCTGTTTTAGTATTGGCAATAGTACTGTTATTATTATTATTACTATTATTATTATTATATGCATCGTAATTTATCATTTTTCTTGATTTTTTTTGATGATAATCAGATTCATTAGGCAATCTACCAAGATCTGTTTTATTAAGTCCTAAATCAATAGTACCTTCCTTATTCCTAATTCTATCAATTAATCTGGATGACTTTTCAACTGTTTCTTTATTAGAAACTTCATCCTCTTCTTCTTCACATGATGTATTGAAATCATTTGCAATTTGTATCTCATATCCTTCAAATTTAGGAAATTTTAATTCAGGTAGTTCAATATTTAAAGATGGGAACTTTTTCTTATTTATCTTGATGATCTCATTCGTTCTAAGTCGTTTCATGTTTTTTTTGTTATTGTTTAAATATTAAAAATATATGTATTGTGATATGAAATTAAAATTATAATACCTAAAAGAGTATTATGTGAATTTGAAGTTACTAGGCGCATATAAATATATATAAAAAAAAAAAAAAAAATCATATCTCTACTCTCTTAAATAGTACTATTTAAGTTTATTCATAATTTCATTCAATTAATAAAATACTACTATAAAACAAGTTCAAATTATATATATTCATAAAGTGAATATATTTAAATATATAAAATATCAATATTAATATAAATCAGGTAAATTGTCTTGAACCACCTCTAACAAATTCTAAAACTTTCCAACCTTCAGTTTCTGGATTATCCATTTCTTCAGGAATTCTAGTTATAACCATTGCATAACTTGATAATAAAATATCTTCATCACTACCAGCAACTAATTCACCAGTTTTAAATTTTCTAAATAAATTAATTTCTTGAACTCTAGCACCAATAACCATTACAGGTATATTATTTGGTTCTAACATTTTATAAGTTACAATATCAACACCTCTAATATCTAAAATTTTACCATCTGAGAAAATACCTTGATCTCTTAATTGCTTTTGTTTAGCTGCATAAATATTAAATGGAGCTTCAGATAACCAATTTTTTAAAGTTTTCTCATCACCTTGAATATAAGCTTCAACAACTTCAGGTACAATATATTCTCTTAATTGTTTTTGGAATCCAAATGATGTAAAATTTGGATCAAGTTCCCTAAATTGTTTAACAACTTTTGCAGCTTCAGTTTCTGCGAATAAACCACCAATTTTATTTAAAATTGTTCTAATTAAAACTAATAAAGGATTTTCAGCTTCTTCCCATTTTTCCCTTAATATTAAAAATAATTTACCAATTGTTGAATCTGGTTTAATTTTTAAGTTTTCTTTAAAACTTGAAGTTGGTTTAATATCAGTTGCAACTAATGCATTACCTGCTTCTTCATTTTTTTTAACTAATTTTGGCTTTTTTAATAATTCTTTTTGTCTTCTTTTTAATCTATCTTCTTTTGATTCATATAAACCATAAGATGATGAATTTTCATTAAAAACTTCAGTTACATCTTTATAAGCTTTTGTCTTTGTAACTGGTTCAACAACTTTATCAACAACTTCAGCAGTTGTTTCTGCTGTTTTTTTAACAGCTTGACCAACAGGTGATTTCCATGCCTTTTGTGCAACATCACCAACAACTTCAGCAGTTTTTTGAACACTTTGACTAATTTTACCACTACCTTTTTGAGCAGTTTCAAATGCTGTTTTAGCCCTTTTAAATGCCTCTGAATCACCTAATTCATCAGTTGCAGATTTTAATTGTTTAATTTGATCTGTTAATTCTGTATTTTTTTTCCATTCTTTTCTAAATGTTTCTGCAAAGACTTGTATTGGCGATTTTGGTGCTAATACAAGTTTTGAAGTTGAAAATGAACGATTTCCTAATAATAAAATTCTTGATGACATAATTATTTTTATCTATATATATATATAAATATATATATATAAAAATCTATATTTATATATAATATACTGTCCTTTATGTATGTAATCTATGTACAAGAAACGGAACTGGCTGTATAAAAGAGAAAGAAAGAAAGAAAGAAAGAAAGAAAGAAAGAAAGAAAGAAAGAAAGAAAGAAAGACAAGAAATCAATCAAATAAAATTTAATTACTAAATTAAGTGGAAATTTCAGGGTAATAACCAAACAGTGAAATGGAGAAAAACATGGTGAAAACTGAAAACTCGCAAAAACATTGATATTTCTCTAATTTTGTCACTGTGAAAGAAGAAAATGAAGAAAAAACGAAACAGAGTAAAATTTTTTGGGTGAAGAAACTAAAAAAAAAAAAAAAAAAGGAAATTAAAAGACGCGTCGATCGACGCCGGTCTGCCTCTTTGCTGTTTTCCCTATTTATTCACGTTTCTTGCCTTTTCATTTTAAATCTGATTTCATTTCACTTTCATTTCACTTTCATTTCACTTTCATTTTTTTATGCTAATCATACAACATTTATTACACAATACTTACTTTAGAGCTTATCAATTATTGACATTTGATTATTACTGATAGATCAAAAGTTTTATAGATTATAAAAATCCCGTTTTAAGATGGTCCTGGCTAAAAAGAACCTGAATTCATTAAAAAAATCTGGTTATACGCCAATAAATACATTGTATGTATTAAATTTCTTTATTTTATTGAGTTTACATAATAAAAATTACTAACATCATTATATAATCAATTTTATTTATCATTGTAATAATTTGATTTAGAAATAAAAGAAATAAAAGAGATTCAACTAATCGACCCTCAAAAATTGATTATTCATTCTCTGATAATGAAGATTCATCAACTCATATAATAAAGCCACCAGATTCAGTAAGAAGAATTACAAGATCAATTTCAACTAGTCCAAATCCAGCAGATAATAGTAATAATAATATTAATAATAATGATAATATGATAGATCTGGAATCAGATGATTCATCATCAATTCAATCTAATGAGAGTAATGATAATATAGAAATTGAAGAAATAAAATATGACAAACCAAAGGTAAACTTAAAATCAAAATTATCTTCCAATTCTCAAAAGGTTAATAATAATAATAATAATAATACAAAGACTATTAAATCAACAGTATCACAAATGTTCCAACTTGAAATTAATAAATTAATTGTAATTACAACTTCACATAAAGAAATAGAGATTAAATTCAATGAATTTTTAGATTTATATTTAAGAGCAAGTAAATTAAATATAATTTCTGATGATGAATCATTAAAAATACAATCATCTTATAATAATATTAAACTTTTCAAAACTACTAAATCAAGACTAGGAATAAACTTATCAATTTCAATAATAGAATTGAAAAATGATTTACAAATTCAATATAAAAATAAAATTTATATTATTAACAAATTAATTATTTATTTTAAATATCCAATAGAGACAAAACAATTAAAAACTATAAAATTATTTATTGGATCAAATTGTTCATATAAATTTTTAAGTCCTCAAGAATTAATTAAATATCAATTTCCTTATTCTTTTGAACCTTCAGAATCTGAAAAATTTTATGGTTCTGGTAATTTTGAATCAGATTCTAAAAATCCAAATATTTCAATGAAAACTGATTTTTCAAGTTTAGATCGTAAAGAAAAATCATCATCACAAAAGCAAGATACTACCACATTCTCATCATTATCAGCATTACCATCTCAATCAACATCATCTTCATCATCACCAAATACATTTTCTGATTTTAAAATTAGAACTCATAGAAGAGGTGCAATTATCAAATATAAAAATGAAGATTCAGAGGATGAAAAGGCAAATGAAAAAATGGTTTCTGAAAATGGCGAAATTTTTCCTATTGATTATATTTTCGAAGATGATCAATTAATTTTAGAACCAAATTTAAAATTTAAATTTGATAATAAAAAAACTTTTACAATTACTAATAATGATTTTAAATGTTTATATAATGGTAATTGGATTAATGATACATTAGTTGATTTTTTTTTAAATTATCATTTAAAATTAGCTAAAGAGAAAAAAATACCAAAGGCAAATAATATTGAAATTTTAAATTCTTTCTTTTTTACAAGTTTATCAAGACAAAGAGAAAATAATGATCATTATGAAAATGTTAAATCATGGTTTAAAATGAATGATACTTTATTTGATAAAGATTTTGTTATAATTCCAATAATGCAAGATTTACATTGGTATTTTGTCGTAATTACAGATTTAAAAGCTTTAAAAAGAAAACATTTAAAAATTTTAAAAGGAAAAGATTATAAAGGTGGTGATATTAGTGATACAGAGAGTAAAAACCTTAATGATATCAACAGTGATAATGAAATTGATAATAAAAAAAGTGAAGAGAATGAAAATATTAAAACAATTGATGATTCTCAACCATCCACAAATAATGAAATTAATGAAATTGATATATCAAAAGTTCATAATGATGATAATGATGATAATGATAAAAATGAAAATGAAATTAATGATATTGATGATAATGATCAAAATGATGATTCTTTAATAAAAGATACTAAAACAAATGATATCAAAAATAATAATCCATCAACCAAAGATAATGAAAATATTTTAGATATTTTGCTTAGTGATAGTGATAATGGTAGAAATAATAATTCAAATAAAGATGAAACAATTAAAAATACATCAACTACTAAAGCCCCTGAGGAAAAAATCAATGGTGTTGTTCAGATTTGTATTTTAGATTCATTATATAGAAATCATGAAAAAGAAATTGGTTATTTAAAGGATTTTATAATTGGATATGGAGCAGAAAAATATAATTTTAAAATCAAACCAAATGAAATTGTTAAACATAAATGTATTGTTCCTCGACAAAATAATTTTAATGATTGTGGTTTACATTTAGTCTTAAATGTTGAAACAATGTTATCAGATCCAGTCACTTTCAATAAAAGAGTTTTGAAACGTTCACCAAAAGGTTTAAAACAAACTCTTAAAATGAAAAAAGAAAATGAAATATTATTTAATCCGGAAAAAATGTTAAATATTAGAGTCGATCTAAGAAATCTACTGTTTGATTTACTTAAAAAGCAAGTTATGAAGGATGGTGGTGATACCTCACAAATTGGTATTATGACTGCACGCTCTAAAAAGTTATCAAATTTAACAAATTCGGATAAATCTTTAGAAGATAGTATTAGTGGTAATACTAATTCAAATAAGGACGATATTACTAATGTTAGTAGTAAAGATAATCAAATTAATGGTTCTAATAAAAATTCTAAGGGAAATACTACAACAAATAGTGACAATGAAAGTAATAAAAAAGGAAAATTTGATGGTGATGGTAATGAAGATGATTATGCTGATGAAGACGATGATTTAGTAATTATACATGCAAATGATAAAGAACCTATAAATACCAATCCGGAATCGCCTGAAGTTAAAACTACACTAGAAAACTCAAAATATGTAAATACAGAAGAACCTCCAAAAGTAAAATCAAAAAGGGGAAGGAAAAAAAAACAGTTTATTGTCAAATTACCATTGGATGGAGTATCAAGAAATTCTTCAGTTGAGCTTGAAAGTTTGGATAATTTATCCATGAAAAATCTGGACGATTCTAATCTAAAAAATAAAATTTCAAGTGGTTCAATCATTAAACAATCAAATAGACCTAAAAGATATAATACAAAGGCTAGAAAAAAGCTGGCTATGGAGTCAGATGATTTAGATTTTGAACCTTCTAAGCCAAAGAAAACAACTCGAACTTATAAGAAAAGAAAAAGTAAAGTTGAAAGTTCTAACAACAAAAATACACCAGAAAAAGATCCTATTGAAAACGATGTACTATCCCAAGAATCATATCATAATAAGTCAATGGATGATTCCCCAATTAAATTGCTTGAAAGTGATTATGAACTAGTTGAAGATATCGGAGATGAAATTGATAAAGTTTTACAATCACAATCAAAATCAAAACCGTCTTCAGAAGTGGATATTGAGTCCCATTTGACACCACGATTATCAGAAGAGCTGGTTGAATCAGATTTATATTCAAAAACATCATCTAAAAAATTGATGGATGAAATGGACAAAGAGTTAAATAGTCCAAAATCCAGCAATACAGAATACGATATTCCTCTTTCTCCAATAAATCTTGAAAGTGAAATAAAAAGTGATAATGAAGGGGGTGAAAACTTTAAAAATCAAAATCAAAATCAAAATGAAAGCGATAACAGCGAAATAGTGGAAGAAGGGAGTGATAATAAGGAGGAGAATAATACAGAATTAGACAGAGATCCTGATGTAAAAAGTGAAAATATTGGACATAACTTTGATGATAAAACAATGGTAGGCGAGGAAAACAGCAAAGACTCTTCAGAAGATGAAGAGGTTATTGATAGTATTTCTGCAAGAGTTGCTGAAAAGAATTCTACTCCTATAGCTTTTGTTATTGATGATGATGATGAAAACGAAAATAACATTGTCGATATAACAAACAAAGATAAAACCGGTAGTGAAAGTATTCAAAGTAATGTGAGAGTTGAAAGAAATAAAGCCATTAATGATAAAAATCAGAATGATGTCGGTGATAAATTGGATTTTGATGGTGACATCATTATTCAAAAACCAGAAAATTATAAACCTTGCAAACTAATCGCCAAAAGTATAATATCTTCTGAATTACCTGATTTATTTCCCCACTTTGCAAATAGTAATCCAACAACTTCTTTAAACCTCCCTACGGATAAGCAGATGAATTTGCGATTTACGGGTTTACATGACCCAAATAAAGGACATGCAGTCGAAAATGCCATACCACTCGATGATGATTCAAATATGATTCCAATTAATGAAAAGATCGATATCAGAAAGGATTGGAGAAAATCTCTAGATGTTAGCCCTGTTAAAATTTCACATCCTTCCGTTAAAATTACCCAACCCAAAATTTCAGCATCTACATCACTTCAAAATAAAAGTATACTAGCCCCATCTCCTTTTTCTTCGTCAAGAACTCTTAGAGGCTCTCCTGTAATAGAATTATCATCGTATCCACCAGGACAAGACCAATCTAATAAAAATGTTTTAACATCTCGAAATGATAATGAATCAAATGTGAAGTTACCAAAGATAAAAAATATCAATGACTTAAAGAATCTTGAAAGTTATGACGAGGATAAAGTGACTTCATCTGTGATTATTAGGAAAGTTAAGGATGATAGTTCTGAAATTTTGACAGACTCAGTTTTTGGAGAAAAAGACAAAAATTCATCAACCAATTCATCAAAAATTCATCGAAATGTCAATGATGGTGAATTAATCAAAGAAGAGAAAAGAATGAAAACATTTGACAATAAGTCAAAGTTACATAAGTTAAAGAGCATTGAAAATGATAAGCAGAAAAACGTCAATGAAGATGTAAAGGAAAATTTGAATATGTACTCAGATAATATTAAAAATACAATAAATGGCAGTAGAAATGTAAAATCTAATACCAAATTAAACAGTATCACTAGTGATGATATTATTGAGGTTAATAAATCAATATCTATGGATAAACCGAAAACCACAATAATTGAATCAAAATCTTTGGGAGACAAAAATGGGCGTGAAGGCACTAATAATAATAGCAAAAGTAATAATATTGTTACTGACACGAGTAAACAAATTTTAAGCAAGATAAGTAATCAAATTTTTGGTAGATCATATACCAAAAACAATAACACGACTTTAAAGTCTAGAAATATCCCCATTTCAAAAAAAAAAGATGATGGAAAAAACGATCACACATCACAACAACCAAAAGCAGGAGGCATTAACTTAGTTCAAAATGAATCTTTAAATATTAAAAACATAGATACATCAAATATTAGAAGTAAAAATCATGGTGTAAGAACTAGAAGTTCAACTTATAAATTGGGAAACAATATAATAGATATAAGTAACACCACAGAGGGTATTGAATTGTTGAGCCAGCAAAATAAACAAAGGAATAAGAGGGTATTTCCTTTAATTGATTCCACCGAAGATCATGAAGGGTATAGGAAGAAAAGTAAATGGAAACATGATTTACCTACACTAAATAATAAAAATGTTTTCTCCAATAAAGAGAGTTTGAATGGTAGAAAAAAATATAGAGATATAATGCCCGTTGAAAGAAACCTAAGGAGCAGGTCGGCAACTCGTGGAGGTATCCGTATTATTGGTGTAAAAGCAACATCAGGATCACTATCCGAGACAGAAGAAGGTAAATCAAGTCAACATAGTAAAAATTCAAAAGTCAAAGAGATCCAAATCAAGGGTTACGGTAGGAAAATGCAAGATGCAGCTAGAGAGGTATTTGATATAAATATCAATGACAATGATGACTTTGTTGATTTATCAACAACTGGTCATTATAGTGAATCTTTGAAAGATTATAATGGTGATAATGATGATGATGATTTATTTATGTCGTTTTCTCGCAAATAAAGTAAAATAAAATTAATTCTTTTCTATAAATATATTACTATTTTTATATAGATACATAATGAATTCATTCAATGATTTACTCGCTTATGAACTTAATATTCAATGAAGAATAAAAATTAAAAATGATTACAAATAATCAATTAAAAAAAAGAGGGAGACGCAAAAGGAATAAGAAAAAGAGTTCATGAAAACATTTATAATTAGCAATCAAAATTAAAAAAAAAATACTGGTCATCATCATCATTATCATCATTATTTCAAGCATTAGAGTAAGCAGCAAATGCATTTGCCGTTATGCTACTTCTGGCTATAAAATAATCTTTTACTTCAAGATCTTGATAATTTAATCTATCTTTTGAAGTAGTAACTGGAGCTCTATTGATTTCAGGAGTAGTTATAACCAAATACATACGTTTCGTTATATTATCTATTGAAACATTAACATATTTGTAAGTTTCTGTATTAGAGCTTAATCTCAATGAAGATACACGGCTTTTCTGAGTTGGAGAACTATTAAGATGTGGAGATAGTTCCTCTGGGTTTTCAATTTCAGTGGATGATAATTCTGATACGGTATCTGCTGCTGCTGTTGTTGTTGTCGTTGTTGATGTTGTTGATGTTGTTACCTTATTTAATGTTGAATTTTTTAAAGGTTTCATCCATTCAGTGCCTGTTACAGAAACCTTTTCTTCTCTGTAAGATGATTGATCATCATTGATTGTAGTTCTTTCATCAGAATTAATACTATCATGTTCAATACTATCAATTGGTCCAACTGTTGTATCATTAAAGTCATGCTTTGAGTAATCTACTGATAATTCTTTCAAATCTGATTCAGATAATTGCATTGCGATACTAGCATCTTTAATAAAATCAATTGGATCTAATGCAGTTGTAAACATACCATGCTTATCATATGGTTTAACTGGATTATCAATTTTAAAAGAAGTTAAAGAAAATGCCAATTTTTGACTTGGTTTAGAGGCTTTAGTGTAAATAGTTGAAGTAAAATTAACAGTTGTATCGACGACTGTACCAGCAACGTTATTAACTTGATTGACAGTTTTTTCAGTCAGATTTTTATTTCTAAATGATCTAAATTCTTTAAATAATGATAAATTTTCAAGTTTACTTTGCGCTTGTGAATACAGACCATTAAAATCTGCAATTATATCCTCATATGACATAATATCTGAATTTGATGCTATACCGTGAATTTTATCAAATTTTTCAACATTTCTTTGAATAAATTCTAAAATGTCTAAATTTGAGAAATAAAGTTTATAAGTTAATTTACTGATGAATTCTGATAAATTAGAGAGAACTTCTGGTATAATAAGTTTAATTTTTTCATTTAAATCTCTATAAATAATTTCTGACTCATTATATTTTTGTTGTTCGGTTTCTAATTTAGCCTTAGCTTTTTCATTTTTAATATTTTTTAAAGCTGAATCAACTTTATTTGATGTCATATCATAATCAATTTTTTTATGATCTCTTTTGGTAATCAGTTTTTCAACACCTTTTAAAATTTCAATCATTCCGTTACATTTTGCAACAAATGAATCCGATGCATCATCGACTAATCTTGTTGTTTTGTCAAGTAATATAGTTGCTAATTTACCGGCTTGTTCAAGTTCATGAATTGTAACATTTGTAAATTCTTCATTTTTATCAGTTTTTTTTTCTTCATTGTTATTATCATTATCATTATTATTGTTATTTTTATTATTAGATTTATCTTTACGATGTTCTAATTTACAATGTAAATCCTTAAATATATCAATTACTTGAATAAAATTAGTAATTACACTAATCCAAATTTTTTTCCATTTTTGATTTTGAATTTTCAAATATTCTAAACCAGCTAATGCAGTTTTTATATCACTTTCCCAATGTTTAAAAATTGCATCTTCTGTAGTTTTCTGTCCAAATAATTGATGTGGTGTCCTATATAATGCTTTGCCTACTCCCCTCAGAGACATTTTTTAATATAGTCTTAAATAAGGTTGTAGTTATTACAATCTCTAATGAAAAAGAAAAGGTAGGAATAAAAAAGAAGTAAATAAGTTACTCGTATCTATTGTCAAAACATCCATCCAACCATAAAGGCAAGTATTAATTTGACTTTATTGTTATATATAAAAACAACATGATCAATCCGCACGCATAAGAAATTACAAGTTGAGAAAGAAGGATGGCTCAAAATTAAAGAAGTGTTTTTTTTTTATATACAAAGACAAATTGACGTGATTAATAATTAACTACTAAATAAGTTAAATCTTTTAACCTGTTCATACACTTTTACAAAATTACATGATATTTACTTGTTACAATGTTATCTTCCCCTCCCCCTATTTTTTCAGTAATGTTCAACTGTACCTATTGTTGATTTTGTTTTTCTTCAATCATTTTCTGTAATTTCCCAAATATTCGATCTCTCTGAATTGCAGTTGGATCATCTTTATCAGATTTAAAGAAAGTATGACGTTGAAAGTTTATTTCACCATCTGTTTCAATTTCTTCTTGGTCATAATCAATACCTTCATCTGTTCGACCCCATAAAGTTGGTTTTTCATCTATATCATCAGATAATCTTTGAAAATCTTCATCTCTTAATTTTTTAACACCTTCAGATTGTAAAAATTCAGATCTACTAAATCTTCTTCTATCATTTAAAATCATAAATTCGTCATCTTGATCATCACTTGGTTCATCCAATCCCATTGATTCTAATTCACTTTCATCTTCATATCCGCCATCTTCATCATCTGGATAATCATTCCTATAAAAATTTTCATCATTTGAATCTTCATCATCTGTATTCATTGAAATATCATTATCTTTTTCATCAATTTTATCAAAATCTTCATCATCAAATTTAATATAACCAATATGTTCATTTTCCCATTGTTCACTTACAGCTTTATCCCTATAATAAACATCATAAACATAATCATCATCATTCTCATGTTCAAGTTCTATATCTTCATCAATTGCATTATTATTATAATTCTTGAAAACTTCATCTTTATTGAACTTTGGTAAATTATTATTATTTATATCTTGATTAATACTTGATTGTCTTCTTTTTGGGGGTTTAACATGATTATTAATAACAGTTTCATCGTTATCCTTTAAATAGTCATTAAGCATTTCTAATAATTGAGGATTAAGTTCAATTGTATTTTGAGATTCTATATCATTCTTTTGAATAAAATTTTTATCATCTCTAATTGAATTATTTGTTGATAATATATTATTATTATTAGTAGTAGTATTTTTATTACTATTTATATTTATATTTTCTTTTTTAATAGAAGGGATATTGAAAATTGGTTTATTATTTTGAGTATTTAAACTTGGAGTTAATACAGCTGTTGAATCATTTATATCTTTCTCCTCTGTTCTTTTAAGTCTAAAAACGTAACGTGGTCTCTTTATCTGACGACGTGTAGTTTCCATAACAAGTGCTTGTAATGGATCATCCGTTCTTTTACGTTTAACACGTATTATTTGTGGTGGTTCTTTAGTTATGTTCATTTGTATATGCTATATATTATATATTATATATTATATATTATATGTTATTTATCTTAAAATTATTATCATTGTCAAAAATATCATGAACAAAAATAGTTAAAAATTACAAAGATAACAAATGTAGTACAAAATCAGCCCAGCGTGTTAATCAAAATTGTGTAAATACAACAATTAAAAATAGAGTGACCGAATGGCAGCGATCGATAATGTGGGGGGGAAAAGAATATTATGGGATGTGTGTGTCCCCCCCATATGGAGTGATCGATGATTAATTAATTAGTTACACTGATTTTTACACTGCAAACCATTGATGAATATCATCTTAATAAGTTATTTAAAAGTTGTGAACGTTCTGTTGTTATCTGTTTATTATTAAACAGTTTTCTTACAAAGGTGTTATTATTAGTTTTATTTTATTTTGAAATTGGACAGGTTCAACAGTTTGAATGCATTTTTTTTAGCATTCTTTGGTTTTAGAATACTTCAAACGGATCAATCATCACCATGATAATCTTTCAGTTTTTACAATAGAGTTATTATAGCTAATTTAATTAATATAAATATCAAATTAAGTTGGTAATTTTTATTTCATTATCACATAACATTAACATAACTTTACAATCTTGATGGCACGGACGATCGTCCACATTTTTAGTATAAGAAGGCTCAGCTATTTTATTTATTAATTAAAATAGAAAGGGATGAAACGAAGGTTATTTATTATAAATAAGGGATATTTTTGTTTAAATATGTTGTTACTAGTTAGAAATTTCTTTTCTAGAACATATAAAAAGTGCAAACTATAAGATGACAGGTCCAATAACATGGTTGATGTATAGAGCAAATAAGGTTCTCATTGACACATCAAACATTATTGTAGGAATGCTCTTTGATCCAAGTAAAGATATTGTCTTGATTACTGGAGGTGCAGCTGGTTTAGGAAAAGAAATGGCTTCAACATTTAATAATTCGAGAGCAAAAGTCATTGTTCTTGATTTAAATATTCCAACAGTTGATGATGAAAATTATATATCTGGTGTTTATTATTATCAATGTGATGTATCCGATTCTGAACAAGTTAAAATAATAGGAAATAAAATTTTGAATGATATTGGAATAGTTACTATTTTAATTAATAATGTAGGAATTACAACTGGTGATACAATACTTAATTTAAGTTTTGAAAAAATAGAAAAAACAATGGCCGTTAATTTATTATCAAGTTTTTATACTATTAAAACATTTTTACCAAATATGCTTGAAATTAAAAGAGGTTATATTATTACAATTGCATCAACTTTAGGTTATATGTCACCGGCAAGATTAAGTGCATATGGTGCATCAAAATCAGGTTTAATTGCATTACATGAAAGTTTAACTTATGAATTAGGTTCACCAACATTAAATACAACAGGTGTTAAAACTTTATTGGTTTGTCCAGGTCAACTTAAAACTCATATGTTTGAAGGTGTTAAAACCCCATCAACACTTTTTGCACCTGAATTGGATCCAAAATATGTTTCAAATCAAGTTTTTAAAGCAGTAACTTATGGTTGTCGTGGTGAAATAAAAATTCCATTTTATGGTAATTTTATGCCAATCTTTCGTTCAGTACCTTGGCCAATTGTTGCAGTTTTAAGATATGCATCAGGTATCGATACAAGTATGAAAAAATTCATTGATAAAACAAAAGATGCAACAACTATTTCAAGTTCTTACGTTAGTGAAAAAACATCAGCTGTCACAAATCTGCTTTATGGTAAATCAATTGCTGAAACTGAAGTTGATAATGATTTATGATCCTCAAAAAAAGAATTGAAAAAAATTTATTGGCTAGATTAATCATAATAATTTTAGATTTTGTTTTATTCAAACAGGTTTTAAAACTATATAATATACATAAATATTTATTTCTCTATAAATTCATAATAAAAAAGTATTCTATTTCTTCTTCTTCTGTTTCTTTGATGATTTCTTAGAAATGTCATCTTTTGTTCTTTTGTTAATAGGACTTTTAGCTGCAACTTTAAAAAAACCGTCTAATCTACCTTGAGTTCCGCCTTTAAGTGCTTTTGATAATTTACTTGCACCATCTCTTATTCTCTGTTCATTAAAACCGTTTTTCTTAACCATAAGATCAATTAAACCTTCAACATCAGGTTCAACCCATTTAAGATCGACATCTTCTCCTTTCTTAACATCTGGATGTAAAAACAATTCCCTTGCTTCTTTATATGGCCAATTTTCTGGTACAATATATTTTGATTTTGGATTATCTTCAATTGATTTAATTATATTTTCAATTGACTTATGTTCTCTAATTAACTTTAACGCTGTAACTGGACCAATACCTTTAATAGTCTCACAATAATCACAACCTAATAAAATACATAAATCAACAAATGTATTTATATCCATATCAAAACCTTCTAAAACTTTTTTAATATCATATTCTTCAATTTTTAATTTTCTAGCTTCAGCTGCAGTAACATTTCTCAAAAAATGAGCTGGACTATAACATAAGGTATCCATATCTTCAGATGCTGCACCATAAACTTTACCACATTTTGATAATTCAGCACATTGAGCTTCCGCTTCACAAGGTGCTTCAACAAAAGGTATACCCATTAATTTTAATAATTCTTTTGCTTCATCATTTTGTTGTCTTGTAACTCTAACTGTTCTCCTTTCAAATTTTTGTAATTCTTCAATTGTACCAGTTTCTTTCATCTCTTCTGCTTTCTTTTCAGCATCTTCCCTCCTTTTTAATCTTTTCTCTAATTCACCACCTTTTAAAACTGGTGGTTTACCATCAAAAACATAACATGGTTTAATACCATTATTTACCATTCTAATTGTTCTATAAAAAAAACCCATTAAATGAGATGTTGTTTCACCTGAGTCATTAGTTAGCATATTACCATCTTGTTGACGAACGGCAATTAAAAACTGATATAAACACATTGATGCATCAATTGCAATTTTACGACCGAATAAAGATTTCATCTCACTTGCAATGATTGCCCCTGGGGCATTTTCTTTAACCAATGCATTGAGACCTTTAATACCCATTGTCGTTTATATTATGTACTATTGTGAATATATGTATTTTTAATTACTTAAATACTTTAACTAATGACTATAAATTTAATTTAAAAAAAATTATATATTTTTTAACATGAACTTTTTCATTCGATAATTAAAATATTTTTCGTGGAGTAACGCGTACTAAAAATTGAAATTTGGCCTCGTGTACTACATACAATGTATTTTAAAAGTATACGTTATATTCAGAGTTCATTGATTCCTACAATTGAATAAATTTTAATACAATCTCTATCCAATTGTTTTAAATGAATGTTAAATATAAATTATTTATTTGGATTTTAATTATTTGAGGATATATATTGGGTAGTAATGAGTATAGTTTTTGAATTTGCTAGTAAAGTTCTTGGATTCTCTGTAAATAATAACTTGAATTTAAGAATTTAGGTCGGGAACCAAGGAAACTATAACATTTTTAAGTCCCACTTGATGCGATACATAGTAACATTTACAAGTTTCCAAAATTTAACAAAAACTAAAAAATTATTTTTCTACAATAGATGAAAGCTAATATTTTTTTATCCAATTGATTTAAATGACGTCTTGCAAAATTTACTAGAATTTAAGATAATGGGTTAATATATAAGATATTCAAAAAAAAAAAAAAAAAAGTTTTAATTTTTTAATTTTAGAATAATTATATATATAAGAGGAAATCATGTTTCTTTCGTGGAAGTTGTAGTAACTCTCTGATAGTATAATATATAAAATAAATTTTGGTGGTATTCAGGAGAACAATCATATTAAATTCTATTATAATGAGTTAATTGTAGGTACTGTTGTATGCTGGAAACATTTAATTGTAATATAGATATCCAAAATTGTGTGTGTGCAGATAACCGTTATCTTAATTACAAGCCCTCAAATTTCCTAACTGTAATAAAAGTGTCGCAACATAAATATGTGTTGTGAATTAATAACTTTATAGTTATTTATTTCTTTATTGAAGCGAAGAACGAATGTTCGTTCAACGTTCAATTCTATTTTGAACTTTTGTTTAGCTTCAATTCAAATATTTAACTTACTTCTAGAATTCTTTTATATTTATATATATATTATATATTTTAATATCGAAACATAATTCCTTTTACTCACTTAAAAGGAAAACTACTTATCTATACTAGAAGATCGTTAGTATATAGTATTGATAACAAATAAGGTACAAAATAGATTATAAGTATGTGAAGATCAAAACACAGTTCTAAGGATTCGAGTGTATCGAAGCTCTACACTAAATTGGCTGTGTAACAGGCTACTCGAAGTGTTTAGGTGAATTTCTCTCACCTATAGATATCAACAAAAAGCCGAGACCAATCAGATGAAATTAGTGGACTAAAAGGGCAACTGTGGGCTTAAAACGTTTAAAAAGCGTCTTATCCCCGATTTTTTTTTTTCATTTTCTCTTAAACTTGTTAATACAATTATTTGAAATAACTACTAATACATAATATATATTTATATTTATATGCAGACCCTTTTTCAATAAAATTTCACATTAAATTATGTCAATTATAATACCAGAACAATATATTAGTAGTACAACTATTGGTATTGAATCATTGTCTACATCGTCATTAGCATTTCCTTATAATGAAATAGAGAGTTCATTTAGTTCTATTGAATATAAAAAGGGTGGTAAGGGAAGTGGCAGTGGTGGTGGTAGTGGTGGTGGTGGTGGTAAAGGTGGAAGTGGTAGTGGTGGTGGTAAAGGTGGAAGTGGTAGTGGTGGTGGTAGAAGTGGTGGTGGTAAACATTATTATTATAATGGTGTAGATTATAAATATGGTTATCCCGTTGCATATGCTGGTAATGCATACTATCCAAGGGGTGTCATCTTACCAGTAGCTTTTGGTGGTGGTTTGGGCTATTTAATTGGAGGACATATTTACCATACTTATAATTCAAGTAGTACGTTATATTATTCAGAAATGCCAACTACATGTTCTGGATCAAGTTTGAGTACATCATTAAATAGTTCATCTTCTGCTATTGAAACTTGTATTCCACAAGGAAGTTCATATTCTTTTACAGATGGTGGTGCAGTCGTTACAATTCAAAATGATAAACTTGCATCAGTATCATATTCGACATTATCAGATGTATCAACAGCTCAAGATGAAATTGAATCTTCAACTCGATTATCAGAGTCGACTACCTCATCTGAATCTAGTACCATATCATTTTCAAGTATATCTTCAAGTACATCATTTTCTACATCGACAACATCTAGCCTTTCCGTATCAGCTTCTGTGTCCAGTATATCTACATCGAGTGTAAATGGTGCAGATTCAATTATTCCGTATAACAAATACCCTATTGAACATCAAAAATTAGTATATTTGTTAAGTTTTATTATGATCATAACTACTTTGGTTTCTTTGATATAATTTTCTGAGAATAGGATATCTCATTATTATTAAGTAATTACTTCAGAAATTTTTCTTTAATCTCTTTCTGTGATTTTATTATTTACTATTATTTTATATAAACTGAAATGATTGATTTCATGCGATTGTTTACTTTTTCGTTTTTGCTCGCTCACTCACCAATAATATTAACAAATTTGGAAAAAAAAAAAAAAAAAACTTTTGGCAAATCTGCGAGTTCAATTTTTTTTTACACACAAGTTAAAAAATATACGATTAGTGTAAATTTTAACTTGACTTCAAAATATGATATGTCTTGTCCTTTTGTCAACATCCACAAAATACCTTTGAAACCATACATATTCAAGATTAATTAACTTAATATGTTTGGAAGATCTTCTACAGGCACGTCTGGGTTTGGAGGATTCGGTAATTCAGCTACTGGCTCCTCTGCTTTTGGTGCTTCTAACAATAACAACTCACCATTTGGTTCTTCCAATAATTCAGGAAGTATTTTCGGTAACGCTGGTGCTTCATCAAATACTGGTGGTGGACTGTTTGGTGCAAATAACAATACTACTACAAACAATAACACCCCTGGTTTTGGCTTTGGTTCAAACAATAATAATAATACAACTACTGGTGGTGGTCTTTTTGGATCAAATAATACATCATCTCCTTTTGGTGCTAATAATTCAAGCTCTCCATTTGTTGCTAATAATAATACAACAACTGGTGGGGGTCTTTTTGGCTCATCAAATAATAACGCTGTTAATACAACAGGTTTTGGAGCTGCTAATAATTCTATGGGATTTGGTAATAATAATAATAATAATAACAATATGATAGGAAATAATGGATTTGGTATGAATAATTCAGGTAATAAAGGTACGGCAATTAAACCTTTTAGAGCATTTACTGAAAGAGATGCAACAATGGGTACATCTTATTATGAAGCAATTACTGCAATGCCAGAATATAGAAATTATTCATTTGAAGAATTAAGATTACAAGACTACTTAGAAAACAGAAGATATGGAAATGGTGCTTCAACTGGCACTACTGGTGGCTTTGGTACTAATACAAATTCTTCAACTTTTGGTGGAGCTTTTGGCTCAGCAGCTACAAATAATAATAGCTCCTTTGGTAATAATAATAATAATAACACTACAAGTGGTGGTTTATTTGGTAATAATAATAACACAAACTCTGGTGGTTTATTTGGTAATACTAATACTACCAATAATACCGGTGCCTTTGGCTCAGGCTTTGGTAATAATAATAATAATAATAATAATTCATTATTTGGTGCTAACAGTAATACCAACACAGGTGGTGGCTTATTTGGCAATAACAACAATAATAATAATTCAAACAGTTTGTTCGGTTCAAATAATTCAAATGCGTTTGGTTCAAATGCTAATACGGGAGGTGGTTTATTTGGTAATAATACTAACAACAATAGTTCACCATTTAGTCAAAACAATAATAATACTGGATTTGGACAAAGTTCTGCTACTGGTGGTGGTTTATTTGGTAACAATAATAACACAAACACTACAGGTGGTGGTTTATTTGGTAATGCTAATAATAATGCTACTACAAGTGGTGGCTTATTTGGTGCAAAACCTGCAACTACTTCAGGTGGCTTATTCGGCAACAATAACAATACTAGTAATACCACAGGTGGTGGCTTGTTTGATAATAACAATGCTGCTGCTAAACCTACCTTTGGTTTCGGATCCAATGCAAATACTACAGGATTTGGATCAAACAATAATGCTACTAGTGGCGGGTTATTTGGTAACAATAATAACACGAATACTACAGGTGGTGGTTTATTTGGCAATGCTAATAATAATGCTACTACAGGTGGTGGTTTGTTTGGTGCAAAACCAGCAACTACTTCAGGTGGTTTGTTTGGTAATAATAATACATCAACCTCTTTAGGTGGAAATAGCGGTGGTTTATTTGGTAATAATAACAGCACCAACACTACTACAGGCGGGGGCTTATTTGGTAATAACAATGCCTCCACTGGTACTAATGCATTTGGTGGAAAACCTGCAACTGGTGGATTATTTGGTAACAATAATGCAACTTCAACAACTGGTGGGGGTTTATTTGGTGCAAAACCAGCTGCTCCATCTGGTGGTTTATTTGGTAACAATAATACAACTTCAACAACTGGTGGAGGTTTATTTGGTGCAAAACCAGCTGCTCCGTCTGGTGGTCTATTCAGTAACAATGCAACAAATACAGCGACTAGTGGTAGTTTATTTGGTGCCAAACCACCAGCTTCCTCTGGTGGTCTGTTTGGTAATACCGGTACAACATCATTAAATACAAATAGTGGGTTGTTTGGTAACAATAATTCATTATTAACTGGTAATTCAAATGTAGGTTTATTTGGATCCCAACCACAACTACAAACTTTTAATCCTGCCTCTCAAAATCCTTACTCCTCAGGTCCGTTATTTAATAGTAATAATATTAATATTAATTCGGTTGTTCCAGCACCTCCAAAACCAATTGCAACTCCAATCAAGGAAATTGAAAAGAAAAAAGTCACACTTGTTGCAGCATATAGAATTACTCCAAAACCATTATTTAAACCAACTGAGGCAATTATTGGCAAACCATCAAGTATTATTTTGAATTCTACTTCAGAAAAAATATCAGATTCTGCTGTTTCCAAAATTCTTGAAAAATCAGAAGAATCAAAACTTCTGTCTAATCCAGAAACTGATAAATTAATTTTATCCAATCCTTTGTTTGCACACTCAAGAAGACTTGCCAAGTTAATTGTTAAAAATAATAAAGATTCAAAATTATTATCTAATCAATCAAACAACTCGAAAAAATCTGTTGATTTGGTATCAGACATGCCATTACAAACCGAAGTAGCTATTGAAGGTACCTCTTCTGATGAACCGATTGCTGATAAAAACTCAAAAAAAGCTGAGATTGGTAATGATATTGAAGAGAAAGAAGAAAAAAGTCAAACAAATGATGGTAATGATGATGATATTACTAAATCACGAAAGCAACAATTAAATGATAATGATATCGGTGATGATAAAGAAGATGAAAAACAAACTTTAGCAGATGGTTATTATACAGTTCCATCATTTGATGAACTCTCTTCATATCCACCTGAAAAGCTTCTTTCTATCAAAAATTTCACTGTTGGTAAGACAGGTATTGGATCCATTGAATTTGTTGATTCTATTGACTTGACTACAATCCCATTGGAAAATATCTCAGATTTGATTGTTTTCAATAAGAATGAATGTATTGTTTATCCTGATATTAAGACTAAACCAAAAATTGGACAAGGATTTAATACCAAAGCAATCATTACATTAGATGGATGTTATCCTGTTGGAAAAGATAAAAAGACTCTAATCACTGATCCAAAACATCCAATTGTCTCTAAACACATCAATAGATTAAAAGCTATTCCAAATACCAAATACATTAGTTATGATACAATCACTGGTACCTGGAAATTTGAAGTTGAACACTTTTAACGAAAATTAAATATGTGTTTTATTTTTCTGTAACTTGTAGTTTTATATATATAATACAGTAATTTTTTGTTATACTTTGTTATTTATTTGTTATAATTTAAAAAAGGTTGTTAATTTCTTTCTATCTTTAAAAATGGGTGCGCAACATATTATATGTCGTGTTTATTTCTTCTATAACTTAAGTCTAATATTTCTACAACCAACAGAGTTAATATTAGCTGAAAAGAAAATGACAGATCACTAAAACATTAGAAATGGTAAAAGAATACTAGTGTTGTATTTAGAAACCTTTCGTTGAAAAGACACTGGATAGAAAAATTATTTTTTTAAAAATTGTTTTCGAAGAAAATATATTAAATTATAAAAAAGTTTTTATAAAGTAACTTTAAAAATTACTTTTTTATCAAAAAATTTAGCTTAAGTTTTAAATTTGTTTATTACTCTAGGAAATTCTCTCTTATTTATATTAATATTAACATCTCTGAGTGAATCAATAAACGAAGTAATTAAATAAACGCATTTTGATTAATAGTTTAACGTTATCAATTGCACAGCTGCTTATATAAGCACAGCCGAAACGCGACATGATTTTAGTTTTAATTCTTCTTATTTACTTTTGATTTTTTATTTTTATCAATTTACTAAAAGGTAAACACAACTTCAATCTTTTATTTTCTCTTATCTTCTTTCGAAATTCTTCACTATATCCACCCTCATGCAATGAATGAGAATATCCCAAACATAGGAGCACATACCGACTCAACAAATGTCAAAAAAGCCAGATTATCTTTCCCATTAAACTCATCAGTTAATAAAAACGATAATTCCATTCAGCTAAATCGTAGACACACATTAGTTCCAAATAGGAGTATTTTGAAACCCAACATAGATGGAAATCATACAATAAATCTTGTGTCTGATACAATTTTAAAGGAACGCCGACGGGTTTCATTTGCGCCTGAGGTCACACTTCATAAAATTGATTATTCAAGATCTAACGAACAAAAGAAATTAAAGAAGAGACATTCAATTGGTGGAAACATATCTCAACAACCAAAATTAAATACAGCTCAATATATTTGGAAAGCTAACAATAATACCAGCATAAGTAGAAATAATTCTCAAGAGAATGAACAGGAGCTATTTAACATAGATTCCCCTGTTCTTGATTCACAACAACATTTCATTATAGATGAAGACTCCACCACCCAAACGATGGAAATGAGTATAGAATTAACCCAAGAAATTTTAAAGCAACAAAAAGAAATCAAGGAACAATCGCATCTAGAGAAGAAACAACATGATATGGATCCAACTAATAGCTTGAAGGATGTATTTGATAAAGTTGAAGAAGAAATCAGGTTTGATGAGAATTATATAGATAACGATGAAAAAGAAATTGACATGGAATTAACAGAAACATTTAATGGTCCAAAAATTGATCCTAATAATACTACAGAAGTTTCAATGGATTTAACAGAGCCACAATTACAAGAACTAAATGATTTTAATGATTTAGTTACATCACATAATGAAAATGAAATTAGTGTAAGTGATGACAATGAAACAATGGAATTTACACAACCTTTTCCGAAAGATCCATCAATTTCATTAGTCAACACTGGAAAAAATGAAAATGGACAAACGGAAACAGATGAAATAAAAGAGCATAGTCCAAAGCACGAGAACGAAATAACAAATCAACCGGAACAAATGTTTGCTGATCAATTTGAAACTTCTCAGATGGAATTAACCCAACCAATATCTTCTAATATTGAGAAAAGCAATGAAATAGAACTTGTTCATGAAGATGATAAGACAATGGAACTGACACAACCTAGGAACTGTGCAGATTCTAATGATGGTAATAGTGAAATAGGATTAGAATCTGAGCTTCAACTTAGTACTGTATTAGAAGTTTCTGAACCACCAACTAGCGATCATGATTATAATAATAATAGTTTACAAGAGAATAACAAAAATATCTCAGTTATACCAGCTCAGTTCATTGAAGATGATAAACAAAAAAAGTCTATAAATATAACGGATCCTTCTACACAGAGAAAGAAAAATGAACAACAGGCGGATACTTCGATAAATACAACAAGCGATATGGAAACTTCTCTTATTGGAACAGAAATGGTTCCATTGGCAGAAGTTACAGGTGATTTTACAGACAATATCGATGAATATGATTCTGATAATTCTTTGGCGGATGACGATCATGTAAATATATCTCTTGATCATTTTCTCCACGATGTGAATGTCCAATTTTATGATAATATCGGTCCTTCAGAACATGAAATCAACCAAACCTTAAATTTTACTTCTGATTTGAAGTCATCACCCCTTTTGATGAACTCTCCAATAAGTTTGTCATCTACATCCTCAACATCTACCCCATTCAGCAATACAAACAAACGTGCAAATGTGATAGAATATATCGATGCATGTACTAACATCCCATATTATCATTATATAATTCATTTGATAAATCAGTATCAATCTTCAATACAATCCATATCGACCATGGTTAACACGTTTTCTAATGATGTATTAGAATCCAACCCCACTGCAATTAGGGAGTATTACCAGCAGTTAGACGATGTTAAAACAGATTTATGTACCAATTATCAGGCTATTGCAACATTCACAAGAAAACAAGCAAAGTGCCAAAATATGAGGTTTGTGTCTGGATTATTAGAGCAATTAATCCTTTCATATGAACGTGCTAATCAACTTCTTGAAGAAGAACTCAGTAAAGCATTAGACTGGCGACGTGGTATTTTGATTGAAAGACAAAAAATGATTGAGAAGAAAGTCCAATTGAATGAGTATATTAAAAAACTGGATGAATTACGAGACAATTGGAATTCAATCAATATCGAACAAATTAAAAAAGTTAATAATAATCTCAGAAAATATAAAAATAATAAAGACGACATCAAGATGCAGATTTTAGATGCTTCTAAGGAAGTTACCAACAAAACAGAAGTATTATCATTTAAAAGAGAGAAAAAAGATCAATTAATAAAAGAAATCCACGAACTAAAATCAAAAGTTTCAAAGAGAAAAATACCATCTGAGCAAGAACTTTCAAATTTGAGAATTAGGCTGGCAAAATTAGAGGAAATTAAAGGGGTTAAATTTATATCAGCTCCGGATATGACATTGCTTATTTTGAATAAGCTTAAAGTGGTATTCAAAAATGTTGCAGAAAATAATTATAAAGCTGATTTACATGTTGAAAATATTGAACAATTTGCACCGTTTGCTGAGTTGGTTAGGATTTTTCTTGAAAAAAAGCAACAAAGAAAAGAAAACACCCCACCAATCATGTTTTTGAAAGATATCATTGAGTCATGGAGACAATTCATTAAATTATGGAAAGATTTATCCTTGATACATTATTTATACAAAAGTGAAGTTAGTAATAACTTTTTCAAGTTTTATTTTGATTTCATCGACACATCACAACATAGTAATACAATTTCGGTGAAGGGAAAATTGAATGATGTGCTTGATTTGGATTCGAAAATTTTTGTTCAAATTAATACTTGTACCGTTTTCAATGATCACATTGGTAACACCGAAATAATAAATCAGCTCAAAAAGGTTTTTGGTGATGAAAACTGTATAATAAATAGATTTGTAATTAGCTAGTTAAGCATGTATAATAAAGTATCCTGAATTATCATATATAAACAATTTCCAAAAATCCCAAAATTACAATATATATTTCCTATATATTTATAGAGTAAAAGACAAATAAATAATTATACATTTTTATTCAATTTTTCTCCCCAAGATGTTTCGAATATTTACTGATCATATAAGCCATCATCCTGATTTACCTGCAGCACAGCCACTTCATCTTTAATCTTGTTTAAATCTGATATGATATAATCTGTTTTTGAACTCAAATTCTTTTGATCAATATCAATTGAGTTATTTTGTGATTCAAAAATGTTAGCTGGAACATCAACAATGGTAGGTGTTGATAATTCCATAATGTCACCTGATGATACATAATTTGGAATTTCTGACTTCTGAGGTATATTTGATCTATTAGTATTTTTCATTTCACTATTATTATTATTATTATTATTATTATTGAATCTCAGAGAAACATTTCTGGACTTTCCAAAATTCAAAAATAGTTCATCTCCATCACTATCACTATCGCTACTTTGATTACTCTTACTGGAATCATCAAGTTCTTTATTGATTAAATTTAATTTTGTACCATAAATTGCACTCCTGTTAGGCAATGCACTATTACCATGGGGAATAAATTCAATTGATGATGTTTGATAAGTATTATTAACTATACCATTATAAGAATTTGTATCTCGTTCTTTATCATCATCATTACTGCTACCTTCATCATCACCACTTGTAAAGAAAGCTTTTCTCTGTTTTGATTTCCCATGAACGTTACTGACTTTAGATTTTGAGTATAAATTCTGCTTCTGTATTTGTGACTTTGATATTTCTATCGGTTTATCTTCATTATCATTATCTTCATTTTCACTATCACTGGAAGAATCTGAACCCAGCATATTTGAGAAAATAGCTTTTTTAGTATCCCTTGAAGAGAATGATCTATTTGTCGGTGAAGTAACCTGTGAATTATTACTCAACATTGGATTAACATGAAATTTATTGGCTGCTATCTGTTTCGGACTTCTAAATGAATTAATAACTGGAATATTAGCAGTTGATTGAGCAGGTGAATATTTAATTCTTGAGGAAGTACCTCTCAATGTATTTAAATTTGATTGTGGAGGACCAGAGAGCATGAATGTTCCATTTGAGGAGGGACTTTGTGACAATTTTCTTACCATGGACAATGAATCCCTTGTTTCTGCACTGTGCATATTATTTGTAGGAATATTTTTTGTTGGCTGTAAATTTGGCGACATTCTACTATGATAACCAGAAGGGATTCTTGATGTATTTCCCAGTGTCATATTGTTATTTCTAGTGGAATAACTTCCAATTCCATTATACGCAGCGGAACCAATTGAACTTGAATTGTTCATGAATTTTGAGTATGAATCATCATAAAAACTATCAAGAGAAGCAAAACTTGGATTAACAGTTAATTTAACAGCTTCAAAATCATCAGTACCATATTCTTCATTTTCATTTAAATCATTTCTATAATCATATTCATCCGATTTCTTCTTTTGATTACTATTACTGTTTCTAGACGTATTATCATTGTGGTTTTCAGGGTTTGTTGATTTTGTTAAATGATCATTAAATTTTTTTTTACTCTCACTGGAATCTAAGCAACTTGATTTATTGCATTTTTCGTTATGATTTCTAGTATTGCTTATTGCATTTGCAACGCATACACATGTTGTCGATTTTGAAGCATTAAAAGTTGAACTTGTAGTATAATTTAACAAAGATGATGAAACTTGTGAATCATTATTCTTTAAATTGTTATCAATATCACAGAATCCTCTTGGATCATTTTCTTCTGATAAAATATAGCTGCAATCATCCTTAAGACCCATCATTGGGAAACTTTTAATTAAACCATTAATTGGATCAATTTGATCATTATTGACTTTATTATCAATGATTTTACGTCTTCTAAATGCTTCACTTAATCTTTTTTTAATTCTATTTCCCAAACCAACAACTGCATCATCCATTTCTTCATTACTTACATTAATTTTTGTATTTTTATCCCATTTATTTGATTCTTCAATCCATTTTTCACCATTTAAATCATTAATAACAAAAGGATGTCTTTTAATTTCATCAATTTCAATTCTAGTTGTTGGATTTTTATCAAGTAATTTTAATAGTAAATCTTTAATAATATCAAATTCTTCATTATTTATTTGATTTGCAACACGCCAGCGTGTCATATCAGGAAATTTAACATCATCATGACAAATATTTTGAAATAATTGATATTCTGAATCAGCATAAAATGGTAAACAACCAAATATTAAACAATATAATGTAACACCTAATGCCCAAATATCAATTTTATAAGTAACTTTCATTGAATCTTTATTTTCTGTTCCACATAATTCAGGAGCCAAAAAAGCTGGAGTTCCTGCAGTTTTAGCTAATTCAATTTCATCTTGAACTTCACCATCTAAATTAGTTGCAAACGATACACCAAAATCTGAAATTTTAACTTCATCATTATGACCTACTAATAAATTTGAAGGTTTTATATCTCTATGAATAATACCTTGATAATGTAAATATTCGAGACCACTTAAAACATCTCTAAAAATTTTTTTAGTTTTGTCTAATTCTAATAATGGTTCTGAAACACAATCTTCTATTGAAATATTAATATTTTTATGTAAGTTATTTTCAAATTGAAATTTATTAAAAACATCTTCTGGAGTTAATTGCCATTTAATTTCACCTTTTTCTAAATATTCTAAAACTAAATAAATTTTTCTTGAATTTTCAGCATCTAAAACTTCAATTAATTTAACGACATGAGGGTGATTACATTTTTTCATAATTGCAATTTCTTTACGTATTTTATCTTCTTGAGTTTGTGATTTACCACAAAGTCGACTTAACATTAAAGCTGGTTTACCAGTTCTATCAACAATTTTAATTGCAACTTTATTACCAGTTGCTATATCTTTTGCAAGTTTAACTTTACCATGTTGACCTGATCCTAAATCTTTTAAAATTTCATAAGTATTCAAAATACGTTTTCGTGTAATTGGATCATATTCGACATGAACATAATGAGTTTCTTTAACTTTTAAGTTATTATTATTATTACTATTATTACTATTATTACTTTCATTAGTATTACAAGAAAAATGACAAACAGAATTATTAGCTAGTGTTGAATTTAATGAAGTAGTTGAAAGATTTTGATTTAAAGTTAAATTTGTTTTTGAACTTTTTGGTGGGCTACAATTTGAACGAAATAGAAAACTTTTTCTTTGAGAATTTTGTCTTGTACCAGTTCTTGCTAAATTTGATAATGAAACAAATGAATTTTCTCTTGAATGAATTGGAGAAGGTGATGCTGAATCATTATTATGTGAATCATTTGAATCTATACTTCGGCGAGTTGAAAATAAAAAGTCTGAAACTTTATGAGCTAAATCTGTTAATTTTGAATGTGAATCAGAATTTGGTAATCTCTTTTGTTGTATTGTATCAGCATTATGTTGTAAAGAGAATGATGATCTTTCAATACTTTTATTATGAGTTTTATTATTATTTTTATTATTCCAATTGTTTTTATTAATATGACTATAATTATAGTTATAATTATAATTATAATTATTATTATTATTATTATTATTATTATTATTATTATTATTATTATTATTATTATTATTATTGTTTGCATTATAATTTATATCATTTATATCGCTATTAATTATTGAATTATTTGAACTTTGTGATGTATTAATTGGAGATAAATTTTTTGAATCTACATCTGAATCAGATAATGTTGATAAAATTGCATTAGATGAAACTGAAACTTGTATATTTGTTGTAGAAGCTGGGTCAATATTTGGCTTAATTTGAACTAAAGATACAGGATTTGAAGGATTCGGATACATCTCTTCCTTATTCGATAATTGAGAATTCATTATAGCCTTTTAACGGCTCCCCGATGATATTTACAATGATGAGGATGTTAATTAAGTGTATAAAAGAGAAGTGAACTGTGTAATTACAATAAATCTAGATGAAATTAGTACGGAAAGGATATAAACATATTGACATAGTGTCGTCTGATGAGCAACAAACAATCCACACATGTTATTATTATTGTCATCTACAAGATTGATTATTTTTTTTTTCGGCCCTCCTCTGTTGTTATATTGTTATATTATATTATTACTATATAATTATTTATTACTCATTTTTTGCGTTGTTCTTTCCCTTTTTTTTTTCTTCACAATTTTCAGTGCTTTTTGTTAGCAAAGTTAAATTTAGTATGGGCTATTACGTAAGCATGATGTTAACTAAGAGTGTTTATTACCAATTTGGTCGTTTGATTGTATAAATGAAATTAAGTTAATAGATATATACATACATATAAATATAAATATAAAATAATTCATAATTATTTATGAAGGGAATATATACAAGTGAAATATTACACAAGTTAATAAAATAATTATTCAATTGGATAATATTTGTTACCAGCTGCATCATATGCAACTTTTCTATCTTTTCTATTATCTCTGAATACTTTACCATATCTATAACCAACTTTACCAACTTTAACAGGTGTAAATTTAAATGCATATTTATCACCTTCATGCATTGTTGCAATAAATGATCTATTATTTTCTTTCTTTTGTTTAATTTCTTGATGTGATGAATGTTCACCACCTTCAGATAATCTCTCTAATGTAACAGCTGCTGGTTCTAAATTAAATTCTTTTGCTGCATCAACAGGTCCAAAAGGTTCAGATTCTGCAATCGTTAAAAAACGTGATTGAAGTGTTTCTTTTGGAATTGGAATTTCAGTTAAATTTTCTGCATTCTTTTCAGAATTATATAATGGGAACATTTTATATAAAGTATTTGAAAATCTTTTTAAATCACCCTTTATTAATCCTTTCTCTTCCCATTCTTCTTCAATTTCACGTAATTTTAAAATTGCTTCAATTCTTTGAATTTTTAATCCATATTTTAATGCAACTTGTTGTGATGGTATTTTATTTAATAAAACATCATTAACAATCTGAATTTTCGTTTCATTACTAATTTGTAAATTTGTAAAACATTTTGAATTTAATGGAAATGGTTGTAATGTATGCTTATTTCTGCCTCTAAATTTACCATTTTCACTTGAATCATCATTATTAATATCAAATTCACTTAATGGTTCTAAAAGTGCATTTCCTCTTTCATTTCTTGGATCAATATAATTAGTTGTATGATTTGTTTTTGGATATGCATATTTATTTAAATAATATTCACCTTTATAATTCTTAGGTCCAAGAAATTGATCCATTAAACGTTTAAAAACAGTTTGTTTACGTCCTTTTCTAGCTGGTGGAATATTACCAGCTTTTGAATAAAATGGATATGCTAATGTTCTTCTATAACGTACTTGTGAAATTTGTACTCCTGCACTTTTAACAGATGATGAACTACTATCTAAAACAGCTCTTCCAAACATGGTTGTATAATAGACAAATATTATTTAATTTTATTTATTAAAAATTTATTTATTATTTATTGTTTATAACAATCTGTTAATATTTTAAAAAAAGAAAAAATTCAAAACTTCATCTTGTTCAATAACATGTTGAATATTTTTCTACTATAGTTATTTTTTAACTTCGCTGAAAAAAAAAAAGCGTCGACTTTAAGTGGGTTAATAGTTAATAGTATAAGAATAAACTGTGTGCATTTCTTTTAATTTTCAATTCAAAACTGGCTTAATTTATTTTTCACAAAAGCGACGCGTCGACCGCTCAAGTTATAAATTAAACTGTAAAATATGAATATTTTTTGTTTGCAAGAGAAAATTTTATGCTATATATAAATATAATCAACAGTTACTAGGAGTCATTGAATTGATTAATAAAACTGTTAAAGGAAAATAGAAAATTTATTAATTAATATGTTCAAACACATAGTTTTGTTAATCTTAGAAAGAAAACGTGAAGAAAATAATTCTGTAATATAAAAGAATTTTACTAATTGTAATTAATTATAATTAATTTTATTATAATTTATATTTTATTACTAGTAATATTAATAGATCAAATTTTATTTTGATTATGTAAACTATAACTATAACTATAACTTATAAACTATAAAAAGTTTTTATGAAAAATGCTGTGTAAAAAAAAAGAACGTTTGAATGCTAATGTACAATGAGAATTAATGCAGAGAGGATAAAAATGATGATAATAATGAAATTTTAAAGTTTTGGAATAAAACTAACTCTAGAATTCAAGAGTTTAGCAATTGTAAAAACCTTACGAATTCAAATCTAAAAATTTAAAATTCAATAAATCATATTTAACAGTTAATTAAGTCAATAACCTTTAAGTAGACTGGATAACATTCACTTCCGATATCTTCATCATATAAGTTGTAGAAGTTACCTGATAAACATTGGTAGAAAACAGTTGTGTTACCAATTGCTAAGTTACCATCAGTGATACCCCAACCAGCAGCATAGATTGCACCAGCTTGTGGTGGTGGACCATCAAATTGGAATTGTCTGTTTGCAACAATTGAACCAATTCTACCTTGAGCATCAGTTAAAATTGAACCAGATAAAGTCATAGCTAATGAAGAGTTAGTTAAACAAGAAACTGGGAGTGAATCATCATCATTGTCATCAGATTCTGGAGTGGAGGTAGCTGATGAGTCATCAGAGGTTGTAGTGGTTGAAGTTTCAGTTGCCGGGGTTTCTTCAGATTCTTCAGAAGTTGTAGTAGTAGCTTGAATTTGACCATCACCAATTTGTGTGACAACATCATCAGCAGTAGAAGTAGTAGCTTGGATTTGACCATCACCAATTTGAGTTACAACAGCAGCAGCAGTAGAAGTAGTAGCTTGGATTTGACCATCACCAATTTGTGTAACAACAGCAGCAGCAGTAGAAGTAGTAGCTTGGATTTGACCATCACCAATTTGTGTAACAACAGCAGCAGCAGTAGAAGTAGTAGCTTGGATTTGACCATCACCAATTTGTGTAACAACAGCAGCAGCAGTAGAAGTAGTAG
>JAJLVB010000024.1:85706-101976 GCA_030570135.1 Pichia deserticola | reverse complement strand
GGTGATGAATAAGTATCAGAAATTGGTGATAAATCTAAATTTGTTGGTGAATTATTTGAAAATTTCAAAATTTCATCATTTGTTGGTTCCAATGGTGATGATAAATTTGTAAAAATATCAATATAAGCAAACCAACGAATTAAAAAATAAAGTAATTTTGATTTTTTAATTTCACCACTAATTAAATAACCATCAGTTTTGAAATCTGATAAAATTTTATCAAATGGTTTATTATAACCTCTCATTAAAAAGATTTGTTTTGCACCATTCATATGAACTTTCCATTTATCAGAAGTATAATTAAATGCTAAAAATGATGTAAATAACATAACTAATGTTAAAGTTAAATCGGATGTACAAGTTTCTTTGTTATTTAATAAAGCTAATAAATCAGATAATGCTCTACTTAATAAAGAATCAACAATTTCAGTTGAATCATTTTTTAATAATAAAGATTTATGTGATAAACCAAATGCAACAATTAAAGACATTAAACCATTATTTGTCATTGCAATTTTTGGTAAAACCATTTTAAATGGATTATTAATATAAACACTTGAATCTGCTGGTGTTAAAATTGATGATGTTAAATTCATGAAAAATAAAAAAGAATCGAAAAAATAGGAATTATTTAATAATAAATCAGGTAATGGTAATAAACCTCTTGGAATTGGTTCTAAAATTTCAGATATTGAAGAAGTTGTTGAATCTGGTGATACATTTGATTGATATAAAGTAATTGAATTAATTGATTCATCTGAAATTAAGTTTATCCTTCTTTTAGATTCATTAATTAAAGGTACTGAGAATAAATTATCTGATGAAAGATTTTGATTTGTTAAATCATTAGATTCACCTAAATCATCTGTAAGATTAAACGAGTTAACTAAATTTTCATGATTTTGTAAATTATTTGGAGTTGTGGCGATATCGTTAATTTGATTTGAATTTACTAAATCAAATTCAGAGTTTGATAAAAATTGATTATTCAAATTATCATTATATTTATCATTATTTTCATTATTTTCATTATTGTCATTACTGTCATTATTGTCATTATTGTCATTTTTATTATTATTTTCATTGTTATTATATTCATTATCCTCAATTCTTTCATCCAGAATTGGTTTTTTTGTACCAATTTCTTCTAAAAATGACCATGGAGTAATTGGAGTTATTGTTTGCTTTTCATTAAATAATGTATCTAACATATTATTTAAATTTTGAATATTATTTGAAACTGTTTCATTATTAAATAAGGAAGGATCATGAGCAGGCAATGCAATTAAATTTGGAGATTGAGCTAGAGGACTATCCTTCGGTAATGAATATGATTCTTCTAAAGACCGGAAATTTTGTAGGATTTCATTTTGTGCAGATGGTGTCAGAATAGGTGAAAGTGACTTTAAAATATTACTAGTATTAGTAATACTAGTAGTAATAGTATTATTATTATTATTATTATTATTATTGTTATTATTATTATTATTGTTATTATTATTATTATTATTAATAATTAAAGAGTTTTTACCCTTATTTAATAAATTTGAGAGATTATTTTTGGAGCTTGACATCTTTAATAAATAATTTAAATTATCAGAGGGATCAAGTGTTGGTTTAATAACTTGATTCTTAAATTTTTTATTATTAATATTTTGGGTATTAGTGTTGTTAAATTCATTATTTGAAGTTGTTAAATTATTAGATGTTGTTGTTGTTGTTATCTTTTTATCGATATTAATAATATTCTTTTTCGATTTTGTTGATTTATTATTAAGTGATTGGAATGAAACTTTTTGATCTATTATTGGAGTATTTGCTGAAGAAGGTAATAGTGAATTAGTTAAAGTTGATAAACCTAGTTGAGATCTAGATAGATTTGCAATTGGATTTAATTTTTCAATTTTAGGTACTTTATAAGGTCTACCACCCCAAGTTAATTGAATTGAATAATCACATTTTTTACCTATTCTCTCACAATTACTACAAGTTGGTCTAATTTCATCACATTTAATTTTTGATTTTTTACATTGTTTACAACCGGTTCTACTTCTTGATCTTTTTGCTGGTTTATTATTTGTGTTATTATTAGTATTTTTATTGTTGCTGTTTTTAGAGTCTTTAGTGTCTTTAGTGTCTTTGTTATTATTATCCGCTGGAGGTATTATATTTGACATTTTTTACTAATAAAAGTTTTTAATATAAAAACTTAAAGATAAAGATAAAGATAAAGATAAAGATAAAATCAAAACAAAACCAACGACAGAAAAATAAAAGTACAGCAACAATAATAATGACAAGTGAAAAAAAAAAGGACAAAATCAAATGAAGTAAAACAGTTAATTGACTAAATACATAATTAAATAAAAGAAGTTATTAATAAATATCAACAATATACTCCGTTAACATATAATATAATTAAGTGAAATTTCCATAGATAAAGAAAAAAAAGTTCAAGTCAACAACATTGATATTGATATCAGGATTAAGCGAGACTATATAATTGCCCCATTAGGAAGTTTCATGCGGGTCTTATAACTTCCAATTTAAAAAAAAATCATTTTTCTTTTCAAATTTTGTTAAATTTTTTGAAAGTTCAAAAAAAATTTGTCAGGTTGTGAAAAATGAAAAAATGAAAATTGAAAAGCGTCAGAATTTTTTCAAATGAAAAAAAACATATACCGCGGGTGTACTGATGTTGATTTAATTTATTGTTATTTCTTTGTGGTGTACTGGTGTGGTTTTTTGATATCAAAAAATAACTAATGCTGTTTAATAGTCCATTGTAAACTATGAATATATTCATATAATTTAAATAAGTAAATGATTTATTTGATATGCTATTAGACAATAATATGATTAATTTTAAACAATTTACAAAATTATTCATTGATTGCCTTAATTAAATATTTGGCTTTTTGTTTACTTCTCATTCTTTTCATCCTTTTCATCCTATTTTGTTAAGTGAATCAGATTTACTAAGGAGAAAAAAAAAATACCTTTGCAAAAAGTGATATCTTTCTAAAAAATAAGAAAATAAGAGAATGAGAAAATGTTGAAAAAACATATTGAAAAACAAAGATTAAATCTTATTGGTATCGAATTTTATCAACTTTCGTAATTTCAATAAAAAAATTGTACAAATAAATAAATTGTCTTTACATTTTCAAAATAGTTTGTAAATTTTTACATATATATTTTAGTTTACTTTGGTTTAGTTTTTTTTTTCAATTATGAGAACAGCAATCTAATAATATAATAATATAATAATATAATAATATAATAATATAATAATATAAAAATAAAATAATATAACATATAATTATATAGTAAAAATAAAGCTCTAACTATTCAAAATTGAGTTTTAAATTTTAAGTTTTCAAGTAGATAAAAAATTAAATTACTCTACATTGTTGATATTTTTTTTGTTGTTGCATTGTATATTACCCAAAAAGATCGAAAATTTTAAATAACAAATTTGGTTAAAATGAGAAGAAATAAATATTATTGACTGTATTTCAAATATGAGGAAACGAGCTGGTGCGAATTAAATGAGAGAAAAAGAGAGAAAAAATCACTATAAGGTGATTGATGGGATGGTCCACTACCATAGTAATAAATTCCATTTTAAAATTATATATATAAAGAATCTAGAATATATGTCTGATAATTTCATTTTTCCTCCATTTGCCTTAATTAAATAAATAAGTAACATTGATGGTTTTCTGATTACAGTTTGTTTATTGTTTAGATCTGTGTTATGACATGTGCATTTCATATAATAACTGAGTTTAATCGAAATCAACTACTTAACTAAATAAATAGGATAAACAAATAATACTTCATCTTGGTCAAGATATCTATTGTATATAAACAACTATGGTGTAACGTCATATGTTCACAAAAGGAAATCAACCTGATCACATAAAAGTAAGGCATGCATTGTTTATTATCTCGTGATGGTACAGTGGGTGTCGGTCTCTCATCTTCAAAAGCTAAGGCTTTAGGTAAGCACTGTTATTCCAATATGGACCACCATTGTATGCGTTGTTCGAAAAGATTAGATCTTTCCATTGTGTTTCAAGAAAAGTTTCTTTTGCTTTCGAGGACAGTATTTTCCATATTAAATATGGCAACAATTACGATAATGTTAGTGCTGTTAAGTTGTAGTTTAATGTGGGTGAAACTTTGTCATTATTTCATCACATTTGTGGTAATATATCTTATTCTAAACAAACTGAGATTTTATTATTAAATATGGATCCCAACTTTAAAGCTAAATTTTTATCTTTTCAGGTCAAATCAAATTTTATCAAACCTGAAACTGGTGATTTTTTTCAGTCTTCAATTCTGTCAATCTGTTGTTAAATAAATTGAAAGAATATGAAGATCAATCGAATTTTACAATTAATGTTAATAATTTGGCTCAAATTTTCATCGAAAAATCAAATAAAATAAAGAAGAAGAGCCGTACAGCTGGTTCAGGCTCAGCAAACATGAATTATATTAGTACTGGTAATCAAAATAACAAAAGCCATGGTAAATCCAATCAGTCTTCACTGGCAAATGTTAAAGCTATAAAGGTTGATGTTAATGAAGTATCTATCAACTCATCCACCGATTTGGATGCAAGGCCTTGGTAGCGGTGCAACTCATAATGTTACTCCTGACAAGTCATTATTACACGGTTATAAGTTACTTTCTGAATATGTGTCTAATGATTTTCATGATTTTCATGGTGAACCTATCTCAATTACTGGTTACGGATTTTTTGTATTGGATTTCTGTGGAAATTTTTTTAATATTAAAACTTATCATATTCCAGAGTCATCTGAGACAATTGCTGCAGATGGTAATTTGCTGGATATTGGTGTTCTTCCATATATCCTACTTTAAATCCGGTTACAAAAGTATTATCTTATCATCAATGTCAATTATTTTTAGAGTCCATTGGAAAGGTGTTTTATCTTGCTAAATCTCATTTATGTATTACTCATCTAATTATTAAGATTAGGTCTATTCGTAGTAAGTTTGGTCATATACTAGAACTCTTCCATTCAATTAAAAATTCAACAATTACTCATGTTCCTGATAAGATGATCCCTCTGTTGAAGAGTCTTTTACTTGATCCTGATTGTAATTCATGTTTGCTACCTAGGTCAAGAAGCTCTGATGCTACTGAAGGTAGTGGGGCCAAATATGTTAATATATTCGCCGTTTTCGATGGTTTACACTGATGCTTGTCAGGTTACTATTTCTCGGTTTAGAGAACGTCCTCAATATTTTATTAGTTTTAACGATGTTTCAACTAAATTTGTGAAGTTTTATCCAATCGCTTCCAAAGCTGATGTTTGCTCAAGGATTATGAAATATATCAGTTGGGTTAGTACTCAATTAGGTCATAAGGTTCAAAGTTTATTTATAGATCAAGGTTCCGAATACTTAAATTGAAAGATCTCTTAGTTATTAAATGAAAGAGGTGTTAAACTCATTTCTGGTTATACTCCAGCTTCCAATGGTGTCGATGAACGTCTCAATTCAACTTTCATGAATGATTTTCGGTCCATGTTTATTGATGCTAATTTACCATCATTATTTTGGCCTGAAGCTGCGACTTATTCGGTTATGTTACGAAATCATATGTTGTCAAATCGTTTACCATCATTCCCAACTAATTTACTTGGTATTAGAAAATTGTCATATGCCCATCTCCATGATTCAGAGATGAGTGATATCGAGCCCACCGTTACCTCATCATCTAGCAACATATTAAAATGTTAGGATGAGAGGCTTGAATTCTTGCGAGAGACTTTATACGAGGTCGATGACTGTTCGATTTGTCAGATCTGTAAAAGTAGATAATGAAATTAAACAATACAAATAGAATGAATGTCGATGGTTATTTTTAGAAACACATAAAAGCACTAATAAAGAATTCTAATCGAAAGATGTTGATTTATACTAATTAGTGAAGTCGTATTGGTAATCAGGTCATTCCAGAATATTTTATGATTATTCCGGAAAGCTACGATTATGACTGAACATAAGATATTTGTTATTGTTAAATAGTAATGCCATTTGAAGACGAATAGTTTTGATTAACAATATATTATTATAGTATGTTAAATCAGAAGATTAAAGTTAATGGTTCGATGGCAAATTAACAAAGTTAGTAATATTAGTATTAAATCTAAACTGACATCTTACGGGCACATGATTGTTATTAATACTCTCAAAAGAATATAAGAGTGTAATACCGCTTGGTTGATCCTGATGAAGGGATCAATATTTGATTTATACTTCTATTTTATGTTATCAATTTATATTTTATATTCTCGCTAATAAAATATCCACGAAATCTATTATAAATACCAACTGCTCTGGCGACGACATCACTAATCTCGACTATGATGACGCTCTTCACTGTAAAACAAATAAAACTGATCATCATCTAACTGTGAAACCAAAAGAAAACAATTAGATAATCAGTACTTGAAATCCACTAATGTTACTAATGCTATCCCCCATCAACACGAGATCTGCTGCTAAAAAACCCCAAACTACTGGACCACCAACTAAAGATGTTTTATCCCACAAACATTCGGCTGCCCCAGCTGATATAAGTCATGATGCTCAATACTTCTGTTACTAAGACATCTACTAGTTTCCAGACAGCTCCATCTTTGTCTAAACCTAACAACGATGACATCCCAGCACCATCATCTGTATCTTGAAGTACTACTTCATCATCTACACCATATGCAGATCCACCAACTACTAAATCAACAACTTCATCAACTTCATCAACTTCATCAACTTCATCAACAGCTCATCCCTCATCTTTACCAATTTTTTCATCCACCCACTCATCAACCCGTAAGACTTCTGGTAATATTACCAAACCTGAGATCCCTCCCAAACAATATTTCATCACTTTTACATCATCATCTTTCGTCACATCTAAAAAACCAGCATCCTCACCATTTGATCAGCTACCAACTGATGGTATTTCTTCTCGTACACCTAGATATAGCGTTGCACAACATCTCGCATCTCTCGTTTCTAATGAAAATGCTGCCAAGCCTATTAGACTTGACACTGTTTCATTAATACTTATTATTGATATCATCATTAATCATACCCCACCAAAGATCCCGAAATAATATCAACAGGCTGCTACATCACCTGATTCCGCTAAATGGCTTGCCGCCATTCATGACGAATTGAATTCACATAATCAGATGTCCACCTGGTTTCCGGATCCCATCATCACATCAGACACAACTTTGCTCAAATCCACTATTTCAATCAAATGGTTATTGGCTATTAAATATGAAGTCCACTATAAAGCCCTACTTGTTGCACGTTCTTCAATCTCCCGATACTTATACTGATGTCTATTCACCAACTTTAAGACCCTAAATCGCTCGTTCAATTTTTTCATTTGCTGTTTCTCTGCACTGGGTTCTTTATTCTTCATCACTATTATTTTATCACAGCTTATTTGAACAGTGTTTTGGATACCGATGTTTATATATATGCTTCAGCTGGTCTCGAGGGTATTAAAAACGTATTCAGCGGTAAGAGCGTAATTTATAAGCTTAACCGTGATCTATATGGTCTTAAGCAATCTTGTAGATTATGGCATCATACATTATCAAAAGCTTTAAATACGGTTGGTTATTCCAAAAGCTCAGCATTTTCATCAATATTTCTTGAGAAATCCAAAAATGGCCAATGTTTCGTTGTTGCAGTAGGATTATTTGTTGAAGATATGATTGTTACTGGTGAAAATCAAATTTTTATTGATGAAGCAATAAAACATTTACAATCACTATATGTTTTGAAAAAAATTCATGCTGGTGAAATGGTTACAATAGATTTCTTGGTGTTGATGTGAAAATTATTAAAGACAAAGATGGTAAGACAAATGAAATTTTACTTACTCAAGGAAAGAACCTCTAAGATTACGTTTCTGAAACAGATTTGATTGTATCAAAAATATATAATACATCATTTGCCTCCAATTATTATTGCGATGGTAAGAAAGAAGATCAACTATTTTCAAGTGAAAAATTATTCAAATCAGAACAAACTAAATATAGGAGTGCTATTGGTACATTATACATATAACATGGCACTTCCTGATATTACTTATGCTGTTAACTACTTGGCTAGATTTGCTGATTACCCTCATCCAACTTTGGTTCGTTTACTTCAGAGGGTGATATCATAAGCTTACAATACTAGAAAATATGTTATTCACTATAAGAGAGATGAAAAGGCTAATCAATTAAGGTGTTATACAGATACTGATTATGCTCAGAAAATTATTACTAGAAAATCGATGAACGGATGTATGATTTATTTGAACGGAAACTTGGTGTACTGGAAACTTGGTGTACTGGAAACTTGGTGTACTGGAAATTTAAATATACCCCATCTGATCAAGCTGAACAGCATGCTATGCTTTTGGCAACAAATGAATTAGACTGGTTTAGATAACTTGCTTTATTTATTGGTGCTAACAAAAAATCAGATAAGATACCTTTGAACGTTGATAATCAATCAGCTACTCTTGGTATGCAAATTTTGGTAGAGCTTCAAAACATTATGCTGTGAGAACAATTAATTTAAACAATAACAAATTAACGGAACTAAATTATCCAATAGCATTTTTTTAAAAATGGTTAATTAAAGAAGGAATAATAAAAAGTTATTTGAGGCATTTTCAATTGATTATACAAATTAGGAATGTTTAAACAAATAGGGAAATATATTATATACTAATTCGGGTAAAAAGAATGACTAAAATATGTTGAAGAAAAACCAGCAAATTAATTAATTACTAATTTGGAATGTTGGGTTAATTAAGAATGAAAATATTAGTTAGTTAATGAACTAATTAATTAAATGATAAAATGAATATCGATGATTATTAATATAAGTAGAAGATAGTTTTCACATTTTATATATTAGCTTCAAAAGAAATTTACTTATATGAGATATTTTATAGTTTTCTTTTATATTTCATATAATAACTGAGTTTAATTGAAATCTACTTAACTAAATTAATAGGATAAAAAAATATTACTTCATCTTGGTCAAGATATCTATTGTATATAAACAACTATGGTGTAACATTATATGTTCACAAAGGGAAATCAACCTGATCACATAAAAGTAAGACACCACGCGCATCGTTTATTATCACGTGATGGTGCAGTGCGCATGTCGGTCTCTCATCTTGAAAAGCTAAGGCTTTAGGTAAAAGCACTGTTTATTTTAATAAATTAACATTTTTTTCTTCGTAGATAAATAAAAATCCATATTTTTAAGTTGTTATGTATCTTTTTTAACGTTATAGCACTATAACTTAGTTAATCAATCATTTAATATTGTGGTTTTCATTCTTTATTTCTCTTTAGTTATTTAATCAAAACTTTCTTATCTTATATATTTAAACAAAAAATTAAAAGGATTTCAAACCTTTATTTAAATAATTCATAGCGGTTTTTAACCATTACAATTCAATAATATTATAATATTAATATATCAACATTTTTTTGTTATAATTTCTAATTTAGGCGGGGCAATATTAATTATTAGAGGATTTAATTATTTAATCATTTAATCATTTAATCATTTAATCATTTAATCATTTAATCATTTAATCATTTAATCATTCAAGCATTTAATCATTTATTTAATTATTTAATTATTCTTAATACACAGTTAAAATTATTGTTATATCATTTCATTCCTTAATAATAAATAACAATAAATATCTTATTCATTCATTAATTCATTAATTCATTCATTTATTTGCTCATTTGCTTATTTATTTACTAACCATTAAATTCTAGTTCTTTTCTATTTTCCTTTATATTAAAAATGTCACAAAATAATTTAGGTGATTTAACAAGATCATCATCTGCATCAAAAGCAATGAGAAATATGGGTATAAATCCAGGTGTTCAAGCAAAATTAATGGCATTTCAAGCTAAAAGACAACAACAAATTCAAAAATCAAAAAATCACTCAAATTTAGACTCTAATAAAAATGATTATAAATTAGATACTTCAAATATTAGTTATTTTGATGATGATAATAATATTAATAATAATAACGATGATGAAGATTTATTAAATTCTTCACCACTTGATTCTAAAATTAATAATTCAAATTTCAATAATTCACCCTCAACTCCTTTGAGTTTTAATTCAAGTACTTTCTCTTCTCCAATAATATCTCCAAATGATGAAAAAAAATCATCTGATTGTTTATCAAGAAGGACCTCTTTTAGAATAAATAATAATAATAGTACTAATAGCTCTAATGGTAATGGAGGTGAAATTATTAGAAGAACTTCCTTTAGATTAAATAAAAGTAGCTCAGCTACTTCATCAAGTACAATTTCTGATGATTCTGAAGAAATCCCAAATAATAATCATATTAATAATAATAATATAAATAATACTCCAGATTTTTCTACTGATCTTAAAAGGAATAATTCATTAGATAAATCAAAACTAACAAACTCAAAAATATATCCTGTTAATAAAAATTTGAGTTATATTTCAAAAATTCAAAAAATTCAATCTCAATCTCAATCAAATTCTTCAAGTTCAGATTCAATTATCTCTTCGTTAAGTTCAAAACCTCCATTAAATCCTTTACCTTCAATTCCAAATTCAAATCATCAATTAAGTGATTCTATAATAAATCTAGATCAAAACAATACTTCTTCACAATTAGATTTAAAAAATATTAATAATATTAATGATAATGATAATTTTAATAATCCAGAGCATTCTCCTAAACAACATTTTAATAGACATAATAAATTATCCTTATCCCAAAGAAGAGGTATGAAATTGAATTTAGATGCATTGACTAATAATAATAATAATAATAATAATAATAATAATAATAATAATAATAATAATAATAATAATAATAATAATAATAACACAGATGATACAAGTTCAAATTCATTAACTAATAAACCTGAAAATAAATCTGTTTCTTCAAACGATTTAAATAATCTAAAAAATCAAATAAATAAATTATCTTTGAATGGATCACCAAAAAGGCTTAATAATTCATTATTAAATAATAGACAAGCAACTAATATGAATAAATTAAGAGATGGTTCATTACCAAATAGGAGGAAACCAATGAGCTTAAATTTAAATGGATTAGATATTCATTCAAGAACAAATCAAATGAGACAGAATTTAAATAATAATAATAATAATAATAATAATAATCAATTTACACTATTTGCAAAATATGTCGATATTAAATCAGGTTCATTAAATTTTGCCGGTAAAGCATCATTACATTCAAAAGGTGTTGATTTTTCAAATGGTTCTTCATTTAGAATTTCAATGGATGATTTAGAGATTTTAGAAGAATTAGGTCATGGTAATTATGGTGTAGTTTCAAAAGTTTTACATAAACCAACAGGAATTATAATGGCAATGAAAGAAGTTAGATTAGAATTAGATGATTCAAAATTTAGACAAATTTTAATGGAATTAGAAGTTTTACATAGTTGTAATTCAGATTGTATTGTTGAATTTTATGGTGCATTCTTTGTTGAAGGTGCAGTTTATATGTGTATGGAATATATGAAAGGTGGTTCAATTGATAAAATTTATGGAAATGGTATACCTGAAATTCCATTAGCTTATATTACTAAAAGAGTTATAATTGGTTTAAAGGAATTAAAAGATGAACAAAATATAATTCATAGAGATGTTAAACCAACAAATATGTTAGTTAATGAATTTGGTAAAGTTAAATTATGTGATTTTGGAGTTAGTGGAAATTTAGTTGCTTCATTAGCTAGAACAAATATTGGTTGTCAAAGTTATATGGCACCTGAAAGAATTAAACACACAAATCCTGATGTTTCAACTTATTCAGTTCAATCAGATATTTGGTCACTTGGTTTATCTATTTTAGAGATAAGTAAAGGTTGTTATCCTTATCCACCCGAAACTTATAATAATGTTTTCAGTCAATTAAGTGCAATAGTTGATGGTGAACCGCCAGAATTACCAAATGGTAAATTTAGTTCAGAAGCTCAAGATTTTGTTAAACAATGTTTACATAAGAATCCTAATAAACGTCCAAATTATGGACAATTATTATTACATCCTTGGCTTAATACCTATGATGATATGCAAGGACAGACATTATTAAAGCAAATTGTTGATATATCTTTAGAAAAGCGTAAAGAGGGTAAAAATGATGATTCAAAAAAGAAAAGACCTGCATTACATAGTGGATTACAAGTTTAATTAAATTAAACTATAATTTTTGCTCAGTTTTGGTTAATCTTTTTTGTCGGTTGTCTTGTTTTATAGTTATTTTTCTTTATTATTTATTTATTTGTTTACTTACTTATTTATTTATTTATTTATTTTTGATATAGAATAGTTCTATTAATACTTTACATTTTATACTTTACATTTTATACTTTACATTTTATACTTTACATTTTATATCATTTTTTCTCTTATTTTTGAATATTTTCATTTTATTTCTATACCTATATTGTATATTTAATTAAATTTCAATCTTATTAATATAATTTATGGAAACTAACTATAAATATATTGATTACGTAATTAGAAATTCAATTCTTATTTTTAACATTAAAAATTTTTTTAAAAAATTTAAAATCTAACTTTGAAAACCTGCAGCAATTATACTTTGATCATAATTAATAATTAAGAAAGAATATTATTAATAACTAAAAGAGATTTTTGAAGATTCAGGAAAGTCACGTGACTAAACAATGATACGTATTTATTGTGTAAATAACAAAACATACAAGCACGCGTAGCTCAGTGGTAGAGCAGCAGATTGCAAATCTGTTGGTCGCTGGTTCAAACCCGGCCGCGGGCTTAATTTTTTGGATGTTATTTTAAATTTTTTTCCTCCTTTTTCTCTTTCACTCTTTCTTTAATTTTTTTTCAATTTGTTTTCGTTTTCGTCGTAGCGATGAAAATTGAAAGCTGAAAAAAAATCCGTTTCTACGTTGATCGATTATGATCGTTGAATTTGAATAAGTTTAACACGTAGCGGTGCAATATTTTTAGTAATATTAAGTACTACTACACCTTCATATCTGATTTCTACCTACTTTTTCTTCTTCTAATACTACTCTCAATTAGAAATATCATTCTTCAAGGAAATTATAAGATTCAGTATGTAAACAAAATATAAATTAATTAACTGATAAACAAATAACTATCTAATATATAATTTATATACTAACATTAACATATTTTTAATTATAACTTATTTATTTCATGTAATTAAATTAGAAATGACTGAAATTCCAGAAATTGAACCACCAAAACAAAGAAGATTTATTAAACAGCCAGATATTGAACAAAAAAATAAAAAAATTCAACAATTAAATGATGAAATTAAAAAAATTGAATCATCAATTACTTTAATTTCAAGTCAAATTGATTCAACTACAACTCCAAAGGCTGATTCTGAAAAACGTAAAGACTTAACAAGTGAATTAAGAAAAATTATTTCATCTCAAGATGAAATTAAAAGAAAAAGACATGATATTAATGAACAAATTAGATTAATTGATTCAAGTATTAAAAAGAAAATTAGTGAAATTACATCTAAAACTTCTAAATATAATTTTAAAAATGTTGATGAAATTGATAGTAAAATTAAAAAATTAGAAAGTTCAATTGAAAGTGGTAACTTAATGTTAGTTGAAGAAAAGAAAGCACTAAAAGAAATTACAACTTTAAATAAATTAAAGAAAGATTTTGCAGGTATTGAAACCATTCAAAAATCTATTGATTCTGATAAAGCTAAAATTCAAGATCTAAAAAATTCACTATCAAATGTTAGTAATAAAGAAATTCAAACTAAATTTGAAACAATTACTAAAGAATTAGATGATTTATCAAATAAAAATAAAGATATTCAAACTAAAAGAGATGAATTATTTAATAAAAGAAGAACTTTAAATAATGAAAAATATGAAAAATTAAAGGAAATTAGAAAAATTAGAGATGATTTTGATGCTAAATTTAAAAAATTCAAGACTGACATGGATAATGAACGTAAAAAGAGAGAAGAAGAAGAAAAAGCTTATAGATTATCTTTAGAAAGAAAAGATTTACTCAATGAAATTAAAGATTTAGAAAATTCTGTTCAAGGTTTACTAGATTCAGAAGAAGTTAATTCAATTAAAGCAATTATTTTATCATTAGATCCAAATTATAAATTTGATGATGAAAAATCTAATTTATTAGATTCTTTAGATAATTCATCAATTGATAAAGTTACAAAAAAAGTTAATGAAATTTCATTACCTGAAGATGCTGAATTAATTACAAAGAAAGAAGAAGAATTCTTTGCACCAACTTCAACTAAATCTAAAAAAGGTAAGAAAAACAACAATAAAAAGAAGCAAATTGTTGATACTCATACTTTAACTCAATTAAATATTATTGGTGTTACTCTTCCAACAAGTGAGGATGATATTCCAAAAATTGTTGAAGAATTAAAGACTAAATTAATTGAATCAAAGACTAAAGCAGTTGAAGCAAATAAGAAACAACATGCTGAAGTTGAAGCAAAAATTGCCCAAATTAAAGAACAAGTTGCTGAATTAGAAAAGCAAATTCTTGCTGAATTAGCGAAGGAAAAGGAAAGACTTGCTGCTGCTAAGGAATCAACTCCAGTTGTTGTTGAAGCAGAAGAAGAAAAAGAAGAAAAAGAAGAAGAATCTGCATAAATAATTTAGTAGATTATCTTGAAAATAAAAATATAATTCAAAACTTAAAAATAATTAAATAAACGTAATTAATTATTTAATTATTTATAATCAACCATCTGTAATTAATTAGAGTATATTATTATTATATAATTATTAAACAAATAATAAAAAAAAAATATACCTAAATAAAAAATTTCTATGAACGAATAATAATGATAATGATATATTTATTTATTTATTTATTATATCTATGGGTTAACAGCATTTTCTAAAAGATCCTTTGATACAAATTTTTCGTCACCAATTTCAACTTCTCTTGAAACACCAACATTTCTCTTTCTCTTTCTAATAACATTTTCTATATAAGCTTCACCTGCTTTATAAGAAGATCTGACTAAAGGACCAGATGCACAATATAAGAAACCTAATTTTAATGCAACATCTTTCCAATAGTCAAATTTTTCAGGTTTAATATATTCAACAACTTTCATATGTCTTTTAGTTGGTCTCATATATTGACCAAATGTAACAACATCAACATCAATTTTTCTTAAATCTTTTAAGGTTTGTAAAATTTGTTCATCAGTTTCACCAAAACCTAACATAATTGAAGTTTTTGTTAAAATATGTTTATTATTTAATTTTGCATTTTCTAAAACACTTAATGATTGTCTATAAGTTGCTCTACGATCACGAACATGAGGTGTTAAAGCTTCAACAGTTTCAACATTATGAGCGAAAACATCTAATGAACTATTTGCAAGTGTTTGAACATGTTCTAAATTACCTCTAAAATCACCACTTAAAACTTCAATTAAAGTTTTTGGAGCTTTTAATTTAATTTGTTCAACAGTTTCCCTTAAATGAGCTGCACCACCATCTGGTAAATCATCTCTATCAACGGTTGTTAAAACAACATAACCTAATTCCCATCTTGAAATTGCTTCAGCTGTATTTGAAGGTTCATTTGGATCTAATGATGAAGGTTTTCTATTTGTTTTAACACTACAAAATCTACAACCTCTTGTACATGTATCACCCATTAACATAATTGTTGCAGTTGCTTCTGATTTTTTACCACCCCAACATTCACCAATATTTGGACATTTTGCTTCTTCACAAACTGTTGCTAATTTTAATTCTTTAACATCTTTTTTAACTTTATGAAATGATTGACCTTTTGGAATTGGGACTCTTAACCATTTTGGTAAACGAGCATTTGGATCTTTACGAGCAGCTTCAAGTGGATCAATTAACATATCTTTTGCTTTACCACTAACAAAATCTTCAAATGATGGACCTTTGTTAAGTTCATCAGTAAATTTTGTTGGTCTTCGACGACGTGTTACAACAGGAGATTTAATAGATTCATCATTTAAATTTGTTGAAGCAGTAGTAGTAATAGTTGATGTTGTTGTTGACTCTGATGATATAGCATTTAAACATTTATTACATGAGGAAAAGTTTCTATTAAGAGTTTTATAGTTATACTTTAT